>JALLLS010000087.1:0-140803 GCA_025094145.1 Spinellus fusiger | reverse complement strand
ATCAAATGATGGTACACTCCTTGATCATACTCATTATAATACCATCTTTACTATGGACAATATAAAGTATTCGCGATCATCCAATCTCAATTCTTTTTTATCCTCGTCTAATTTTAGAGTAAAAAAAAACCTGTAGTCACATGATAGAAAAGCAGGATTATGTATTTTTTTTCAAACACAATAAAAGGTGAAAAAGCACCACAGCAACCGTTTTCCTATCGCTTCTTTCATGCCACGCAGCAACAAAGATACCACTGCTTCCAAGGCCCACGCAGCAGCCGAGGCAAAAATGACGAAACACTTCTCCATGGTTCGGTAAGGTGACTTTGTGATTAGAAAATAAACACTGACAAAGCAGAGCAGCAATTTCTATATTGCCGATATTATTACTCTTATGAATGGTGTATGTGGTGCACAGTCTGTCTTTGCTTCCATGAGATATCTAGTGACCAAAGACACAAAAGACCTTTACCAGGCCATGACATTTATGCCCTTTGGTCTCTTGTTTGACTTTTTTGACGGAAGAGTAGCACGATGGCGGAACAACTCGTCATTGTTGGGTCAAGAGTTGGATAGTTTGGCAGATTTGGTAAGAAGAGTCTGGAAAGAAGAGCTGGGATTGTGTCGGATTGGACTGATCAGTTGTTGTTTATGGTGGTAGATTTCGTTTGGTATGGCACCTGCAGTCTTTGGTTATGCTAGTAAGTTGATCCTTGCTACAGAGCTGCTTCTATAGAAAAGAAAATACAAAACAACCAGCAGCAGTAGCAGCCAGCAGTAGCAGATCTCTCATTCTTCTTTACAGTTGGCATGCGGACTTATCTTGATAGTATTGTCTTGACTTACTTTGTATGTTGTGGTATTGCCCGTCTGGCAAGATACAATGCCACTGTGGCATTAGCCCCCAAAGATACCACAGGCAAGATTTCTTATTTTGAAGGCACACCAATACCTACCTCCCTTGGTATCGTCGCCTTCTTTGCCTATCTTGTCTCCAATGATATGTATCTGGACACTCTCCCTGGAAGTAGTATTGCATTGGCCAAGGGTTGGGAGTTACATCCACTTGTTTTTATTTATGCTCTTAGTGGTACACTCATGATCAGCAAAACATTGCGTGTTCCTAAGCCATAAAATAGAGAGAGTAAAGAAAAGAAAAGGTTCTTTTTTATTTTTTTATTTTATATATATATATATATCTTCATTTGCCACTATTTTCTTCTTTTTTTATCTCTCTTTTTATATAGAAGGATCTTTTTGTTATTATTCTATATGTATTATCTATCCATCTGTACTATTTTTGTTTACGTTTTTATACACAAGAACAAGTAGAGAACTAGTAAGAACGAGGGATAAAGAGTGGTAAAGAGAGCGATGGGAGGGGTAGATTATCATGGAAATATCGAGTGTTTATGTCTCTTATGTAGAGTGAGTTTATGTATTATAAAATGGGATTGCAGTAGTTCTTTATAGTCAAGAAGAATAAGAATAAGAATAAGAATAAGAATAAAAAGTGTGCTGTAAATAAGCTCTAATACAGTTGGCTATATCAGTTATGCTAATAGAATACATATTATAATGATATAAGTTATGCAGCTTATTTATTGTACTTCTTTCACCAACATAAACAGCTACTCCAAATACTAATACATTAAACAACACAGGGGAATAGAATAACAGACTTAACTTACAAAACTAATATTATATTTGTACTTTTAGGAAAACACCATCTCTTTTACATACAGTTTTACATACAATAATTATACTCCTAAAGTATTAAAGGCCCAATCCCATCAAAGACTTAAGCACGCCTTTGCTCTCTACAGAAGTATCCATCTGCACAATACGAGGACTGTCTCCATGGGGCTTGTTGAACTGAGAGTATTTGTTATTGTCCTCAGAAATCGCATCCCAGTGATCATTATTGTTATCTAATGGATTCTCATATTCATCTGAACTGCTGTCATTGAGAGCCCGTTCTTCTCCAATGGGTTCCATAGGCTCTTCTCTTAAATGATCTGTGTTTTGATGTCCATCCCATGTTGAGTCCATAGGCTTTCGTTGTTTTTGTTCAGCATCCTCGTTGCTAGCGAGAGGCAAGAACATTGAATGCATCTTGGCATAGTGTTTGGTGTTATGCAGCAATGTCTTCTCATCTCTAGAAGAAACCGATGTCTCTGGTGAAGCAGTGGTAGAGGTAGATTCAACAGTAGGATGGTGTTCTATAGCAAGATGCTTTTCTGAGATGGGAGAGTGCTCTGAAGAATGAACATGATCCACTGGACGCTGCTCCTCATCCCTCCATGCTTGATTTGAAGGAGATACATCCAATGCAGAAGGAGTAATGGCTGCTGGTGCTGGTGCTGGTGCTGGTGCTGCTTCTCTATTCGTAATTCTGGGCTGGTTCATGGAATCCACAGCCTCAGGTAAGAGTGGTACAGGCTTAAATCTCTCCATGATCTTATGAATACATTGGATCCACTCAACAAAATCTTGGTTGTTCATGGCTCTGAAGCAGAATGTCTTCTCCAGACTGATCTTTCCTTGTCCATCCTTACCACGGAGTTCAAACTCATTACAGTCTTCATCAAGTTCATCGATTTCATCCATGTCAAAGGATGTTTGAGGCAAGAAAATGCTGCACTCAGGACTCAGCGCATTCTCAAGAAAGTGACTAAAAGACTTGTAGCCATGCAGATATCCAGCTAAAATAAATACATGTTCAAATGAGATTTTCATTAGAAGAGTAGCACAAATGACATATCTCTTCTTCTTCCTATAGGGTCTCTTCTCCTTTCTCTTTACTTACCAGGAGAAAGAACATAGAACTCTTCTCCCCACTGCTTAAGTATACTAGACTTGCGCTCCAATGCACCTGCCTTGATTACTCGTGACAGTAGATGGTCTTTGTTAGGATATTGAATCTCCCACTCAGACTTGAAAGCGGCATTTTCTTTGACAAGATGCAGTTGGTGACGATGAACAAATTCATTCCATTCAGTTTGAGGCTGGATGGCATTGAGTTTGTCAACGATCTCCGTAATCAAATCAGGAGATTCAATGTTGTTTTCAAGCTGAAATTCTTGAAACTGACAAAACACCAGTTGAAGACTTTGTACTATCTTTTGATCAAAGAGACTCATCTCCTTCTGAAGATCCAAAATACTGTTATGAAGAATATTCTCTTGTTCATGAAGGTTGACAATTGCATGATTGACAGCTAATAGAGCATGGAATAGAGAATAGAGATGAGGATGAGACCCTTCTTCTTTTTTCAGATGGTTACTCAGTATTCTTACCTTGACTGCATAAAACAGGGTCTGCTGTGGCATGGCTGGAGTCGAGAGTGGTGTACGACATGGATTTGATGGACTTATCAAGACGAGCTACCAATTTATCCACCGTTAGACGGCTCTGATATAAATCTCCGTTTTTTAAGTCTGAATCTCGACGAATAGAGGTAATCATAGCCTTAATGTCGGCCTTGATGCCACGCAGACCAGGAAGAATGGCCCGGTCAATGAAATTTACATAGTCTTGGTGTGTCGTGCCATTGTCGATTGCGTAATCCTTCAATGCCAGCCATATTTCCTGAAGACCACCTGTTTCTAGGAAATGGCCTGGGCCGTGTTCAAGAGGGGTGGTGATGTCTTTGCTGGAATTGCAATACCCTTTGGCGCATTTGGATTCGACTTGGTGAATGCTTTTGAATAGTTTTACCTGAAAAGAGAAGCAAGACCATAGGTGCATACGTCAACAGAGACGGGAAGAAGACATGGACAGTAGCAAGTATTCATAAAAGGGAGTTGCATACATGTGCATACATAGATGCATAGATGCATGCATACATGTACATATATGTACATAGGCATAAACATAAATAAAAGTATAATCATAACCAAAAGCATAACCATCATCACAATTGCAATCGTAAACATAAACAAAGCGCAAGCAATACGCATATTCACATAGATCCATAGTGCGTGAGTCATCATTGGAGCAGTCATAGTCATTATTATTATTCAGTGTCATTACCAGTGATTTAATGGACAGTCGCCATGTTCCAAGCCTGTCACATAAGAGATCCACAGGATCAATACCAGCTTCCATTCGACACACACGCTGCTGAAGTACAGAGCCACGGCGTCCCAGAGTAGTCATTCCACCACGGGGCTGTGAGCTAAATACGGGTGGCGGTTCTCTGTCTGTCTGTGCATTTCCTTGACTGTACCAGGGGGTGTTGTTGACATTCCCATTGTGTGCAGCAACAGCAGAACGCTGAGAGACCAGAGGGCCACTCTGGGTAGTGCTCTGCTGTGAAGAGGGCAGAGATCCATACGATTCATAGGCCATGGTATATCCACGTGCTTGTGGCATTGTAGTGCCCTTTGGCAGATGAGGCAGAGGCTTTCCAGGGTGTTTTTTATCAGAGGACTTGTCAAACATAGTGAATAGACAGAAAATAACACAAGAAGAGAAAGTGTAATGATGGGACACATCTGCCACTCTACTTTTAATAGACTGAGGTGGATTCTTTTTTTGTTTTTGTTTTAGAATACATGTAAAATAAAAAGTTCTATTATCATCATCATGATGCTACTGCTAACACCTGCTAATGATGGTTGTAATTTTACACCTACGCCCACCTATCATTCTACGTATACGCATACTTGTATTCCTACTAATACTAATGTTGATAATAAAACCTTACTATTTCAATTGTGATTGGATAGGTATTCCAAGTAGGTTTCTTGTCTGTTTCTTGCTTATTTCTTCCATCTTCTGTAGGAATGTTCTTTAGTGTCTATTTCACTTTACTGTCTAGCGTAATGGTCTGGTTATGCCGTTGAAAACTCAGCACCTCCGCTGATCTATACTTCCTCCCTTAGATCCACAGTGTCTGTGCTGTTGGCCCTAGCTACATCGCTACAACCACTGAAGTAAGAATGGACCAATAGGGGCTTACTTTTGCTTATGTTTGCAGGATGTAAATGTCGTTGTTCGCATTCCACAGACACCTAAATTCACCGACATACGTGCCTACAGACACATAGACACATAGACACATAGACAGACAGGCATACACTTGTGCATTCACACGTATTACACTCTTAACTATCCAATCTTTGACTTTATCACTCTCTTGTTCTATTCGAAAACCCTCCAAGATCGACACAAACAAAGACAACAGCAGTCTTTCTTAAAACACAGGAGCCCACACCAGCCCACATTGTAAACAAGAATATCAGGAACAGACGGAATAACAAGAACAACAAAAATAGCCAGAAGGGTAATAATAGTAATATTGATAATAATAACAATAACATAACAGACCTCAGGTGAGACTCTGCATAAAAGTGTAAATAAACAAATCTATTTCTGGGAGTCTTTGGTTCTCCCTCATCTATGCACACAACAAACAAAAGGGAACGATGGCTGTGGGAATGAACGCGACTGTCTCATGCCATACACCACCAACAGTATAAAAGGCTTGTTCTAATTCTTGTTTTTTTTAAGTCATTCAACCATCTCTTTCTATCTCTTTCTCTCTTCTACCTCCACTTCTTCCACTTCCACTTCTTCCACTTCTTTAACTACACTCTATACAACATGACCATTGGCTTTGATGAAGAACTTCCCCAGGATGTCTATGCATTCGATGCCATTCGCAAGAATTTGACTTATACAAAAACGGGCCTTGCTTCGGCTCTTAAACCTGCACCTGTGGCCCAGCATTTGCCTGGATTTGATGCTGATGGCAAACCTTGTTTCAAGCCCTATGTTGGCAGTGGTAAACTCCAGGGCAAATATGCATTGATTACTGGTAAGTGCTTGTCAACACATGTAGGATTGGAGGAAGCAGTCTCTCTCTCTCTCTATTTATGTATTTATGTATTCATGTATTCATCTGTTTCATGTTCTTAGGTGCTGACAGTGGTATTGGTCGATCCATTGCCACTCTCTATGCATTAGAAGGGGTCCGCGGTATTACCATTGTGTACCGTGACGAAGAAGAAGATGCCGACGCTATGTACACAAAAAACACAATTGAGGCACAATCAGACTGCAAAATCCACCTGATTGCACGCGACATTGGTTACGAGAAGAACTGTCAGGAGATTCTTGATGCTCATTTGGCTACTTTTGGTCGTATTGATATCCTTGTCAACAATGCAGCAGAACAGCACAAGGTTCTTAAAGTAGAGGATCTGGTAGCAGACACTGTGGAAAGAACCTTCCGCACCAATGGTAAGTAGTTTATAGGATGGAGTATACAATAGTACCCTTCTTTTTTTATTCTTTTTTTTACTTTATTGTTTCCTATTCATTTATTAATTGATATCTGTATGATTAGTCTTTGGCCCTATCTTCATGACAAAGCTTGTCTGCAATCACCTCGTGGCAGGAGGTGTGATTATCAATACAGCCTCCATTGCTGCTTACCGCGGTATGGATGTGTTGGTAGACTACTCTGCCACTAAGGGAGCTGTTGTTTCCTTTACTCGTGCACTGTCCCAGCAATTGGCACCTCGTCGTATTCGTGTGAATGCAGTGGCTCCTGGTCCAGTCTGGACACCTTTGATTCCCAACACCTTTTCCCAAGAGGAAATCCAGAACTTTGGCTCTTTCCCCCCCTTCAAGCGACCTGCCCAGCCTTCTGAGGTGGCTGCTGCCTTTGTATTCCTTGCTTCTGACTGTGCCTCCTTTATTACTGGTCAAGTCATCCACCCTAATGGTGGTACTGTTATCAATGCTTAGTTTAGTAGTAGTGACCCCATAGCACTGTAATAAAGACAACCCTCGAACCAATCCACTTTAGAGTTGTAAATTGGTAGTGGTGAGTAGTAGTGATGAGTGCTAGTAGTGGTTATAATTAGAGTGGTTATAGTTATAAGGATATTCATTCGTACAAGTGCATTCAATAGAATGGGTGTGTTGAGTGTGTTTACTTTTGACTGTTGATCTGTAGAATATCTCTAACACTATCCACTATCCACTATCCACTGTGTTGCATTGTACTCTATCTATACTTCTTTTCTCCATTGTTTCTTCTCTTTACTACACTACCTTATTTTGGTAATCCACAGAGGCAAGGGAAGATACTTCTCTGGGTGGGATCCCTGGCTTGTTTTAAAGTAGACAAATGTCTCCTCTTTTCTATTTTATTTTTTATTTTTCACAGTCACCATGTCCTCTTCTTTCCCCTTATTCTTACTGTTGAGCCCCTTGCCTATGCTTCTTCACCCTTTCTTTTTCCTTTTCTACCCAATGCTCATCTGCAATTGTACTCATCTTCCTTTGTTATTCCCAATTTATTACCCCTAAGAGTTAATTGAGTACAAGTGGAACAGATCCACAGTCTACACACCCAAAAGCCTTTCTGGTTTTTTAAGAAGTAACACAATTATCCTGTTAGGTGGTCTGTATACCTTCTTTTTATGTCTCTGTGTTTGAATTGAAAGGATAGTGGGTATCTGATATCCTTTCAATTCAAACACAGAGACATAAAAGGTAATTATTTTCATTGGGTAGAGAGAAGATGATATCCCCGCTTAAAGGTCAGAGGAGTATTTAAGTATGTATGAATGTATATTTTTATTTAGAATATTATCCACGCATCCACATGAGAACAATAAGAAATGAGATAGATGGCCAAAGAGGCAGTGCATTGCAAGTCATTTCCAACTCATCTCTTTTCTCAATAGGGTTGCTGTGTTCTAAGTGTCCCAGAGAAATATTGATATAGTACAATAGACATAGTACAATGGACATAGTATAATGGACATAGTATAATGGACATTGTATAATAGACATAGTACAATCAGCATACCATAATAGACATATGAAAGTATGCCATGGTCACTCTTCCCTTACAATTTCACCTGCCATCACCCTACATCTTCCATCATGTAGGGTATAATTCTACCTGAACTACCTATATGTGGGCCAATGATGCCTACACACTCACCTATAAACTAAATCCAATCTCCATCCACTTACACCTGTCTATTTACACCTGTCTATTTACATAGACTTACAGTTTGTTCATTTACACCTGCCCATTTACACTTGTCCATTTACACTTGTCCATTTACATACATCTTGAGTGATATCTCCCCCTCCCTCTCCCCTTTCTATTTCTTCTTATGTCCCTATTTCCTCATGTCTTTTTGTCCTCATGTCCCTATTTCATGTATATTTCTCTATTTCCCTATTTCCCTATTTCCTGTTTTGTTTTTTCTATATCTTCTGCTCGATTCCTATTTCCAACCCTATCTATGAATAGGCCAGTACATAGGCCAATTCATAGGCCAGTAAAGAAAGAATAACCTCTAAATAAATGAAATAAGAAATAAGAAATATAAATAAGAAATAAGAAATAAGAAATATAAATAAGAAATATAAATAAGAAATATAAATAAGAAATATAAATAAGAAATATAAATAAGAAATATAAATAAGAAATATAGATAAGAAATATAGATAAGAAATATAAATAAGAAATATAAATAAGAAGTAAGAAATAAAAAATAAAAAATAAAAAATAAACCCCTGCTAAAGATAAAAGGAGAATTCTGCTGTTCGTTCTCTCTCTGGTTGGAGTAAGGTTGGCTTACCTCACTGATTTCTTATTTCCTTATTCTTTTCCCCCCCCCTCCCCTCCCCCCACCCCCCATTCTGTTCTATGTTTACCATAAAAGAAAATAAAAAGGGAAAAAATAATACGAAGATGCCCACCCCACCTGCTTACTCGGACACTTTCTCTTCTTCTTTCTCTTTCTCTTCCTCATGACAACCCATGACGTCCACCGTACGATGGGAGATTCCTTATTCAACTTCCAGCGACACACCCAACCCACCTCAGTCCAGGGCAGTTTCAAGCCTATCCTGGCTGCCTCTGACCTTGTTACTGTTCTTCCTTCATCACCCCTCCACCTTCACAGTCACCAAAGTCACCAAAGTCAAAGTCACCACAAACCACAGTCAAGAACCCGACCCACCTCCACAGCCTCTGACTCCCTCTACCAATGGATGCACTCGAGTTCGCCTGAAGGTAGGCCCTGTTCTAGACTGCACTTTACTAACAGTCTACAGCCGAGGCCATTGACCGTCTCTTTGAAAACCTCCAGCACTATGAAAAGATGCTCGAGGAAGCCTCTTGTGCTAGTCTCGACCAGGACTTTAAGGATGAGCTACAGCACGTCAATCAGTGGTTCCGCTGTCGATCGGATGCTGAACGTACTGCTGCTCTCTACAGTGTAGTTCAAAATGCCTCCCAAATCCAGATCCGATTTCTTATCACTGTGCTCCAACAATTAGCCCAGGATCCCTCGTCCACTCCTCCTGCTGGCCAGGAAAAAGGTACGGTCTGTTCTTTGTAGTGTTCCCGTTAATAACTCCTTCTTGTCTAGCTGCCTCAGAGACAGAGTATGAGAGAAGACGGCGGCAGATGTACCCTGCCACCCAACGTATGACTCGCTCGCCACTGTACCACCCCCGCTCCTCAGCCCTGAGTGAGCCTGACGATCTACGCAGACGCCATGATGTGTTCTTGCCCTGCACCCTGGGACTGCCTCAGAACCAGCTGTATGAAAAGGCAGTGGCTGCACGTACACAGCTCCAGACGCATACAACACCGCTGGCCTATACCCCTCTGATGCCCCGACCCTCTTCCTCCACCGAAGTCAAACCCAGTCACTCCCTGTTCTCCGACTGGCCCTTTCCACTGAAACGCACAGACACTTCTTTGTTGGGGTGTGTAGGAGAGCGGCCCTTGACGGAGGATGTATGGTCGTTTACTAAGAAAGACATTGATTTACCATGGCAGAGGAAAAGGTCTACGATCAAAGAAGAGGCGAGAGAAAAAGAAACAAAGCCTGGAGGAAATATAAATGCAAGTACAACTGCAAGTACAACTGCAAGCACAACTGCAAGTACAACTGCAAGCACAACTGCAAGCACAACTGCAAGTACAACTGCAAGTACAAATGGAGGAGAGGAGGAAGCAGTGTCCTATCGTCTGCGTGGATCCATGGCAGAAGAGAGTCACGGAAGAAAGGAGGGGCTGTTGGATCAAGTCAAAGGAGAATATGTTCTCTCTAAAGAGTCACCTACCAGGGATGTTACTACAAGAGATTCTATCACTAGAGATTCTCCCTCTAAAGAGCTCAAAACAGAGGAACTTGAACAGGAGGAAATCGGCGATGAATTAAGCGACCTGAGTGATTCTCCCAAAGAAGTCACCCTTACAGGCACAGCAAGAAGACGCAAACGCTCCTCTGTTGCTCGTGCACTCAAGGATAAGTTAGCAGCTGAGGCAGTGGACTTTGATTTGATGAAAGGTAAAAACTGTCTCCTTGTTTTCAACTACAGGACTGACACGAACAAAGATGTCCAATGTTGGCTTCGGAGTCTCCGATTACATAAATATGGACATGCGTTTGTAGGCATGGAGTGGCAGCAGGTCATTCAAATGACAGACGCTGACATGCTAAGAGAAGGAGTCCATACTATGGGAGCAAGAAGAAAACTCCTAAAGGTGTTTGAAAATGTACAGCGTCACTGTAAAGACAATGTAAGTCTTTCTCTTTTAGTGTCTGTCTGAAGAACTCATGAAATAACCTATGGGATCTATGGTTAGGCTATTAGCTATTAAAGCACCACCTCTATACCGTTCTATAGTATGCCATTTCATAGTATGCCATTTTATAGTATACCATTTCATAGTATACCATTTCATAGTATACCATTTTCTACCATTCTATATCATTCTATATCATACCATCCTATATCATACTGCACATTCGTATTATTGACTACACTCTTCTATAGTATATTTCATTCACTTTTTATTTTATATTACAAAACTCCTTTTTATTTTTATTTTTATTTTTATTTCTTACCCTCTTTTTTTTGTTTTTTGTTTTGCTTCTTTTCTTATTAAAAAAACATATCAAGACACTTTTATTTACTTCTCTCTCTCTTTCTAAACATGACATTGCCGAATAGATTGTATAGGTTGTCTCTATGGGGTGTGTGGGTGACGATGGCTGTTGTAACCACTGTTTTGGCATGTGAACCAGAGTGTCGCCATGGACTAGCAGAGGACTTTGCCAAACACTATACACCTGTCATTGAACAAACAGTCCAAGGACTGGGACTGTCTTTATCCAATGCCTTTGCCAATACAACGGTCCCTGGGCTCGTGTCTGCTGTGGTGCCTGAGGACCAACTCAAGGCCTCTCTTGTGTCTGCTCTTCATGTCACTCTGAGTGATTTTTTAGTGGGAGCTACAGGAAGAACCCTCAATGATGGCATATTTAGTGTGATGTTTGCTGAGAAGGATCCATTCAAGGGAGACTGCAATGATCCAAAGAGGGTAGACAGAAAAATGCCGCCTCCAGGAGAGAGTTGGACAAGAGAAGAATGCAAGTTGAACTGTACAAAGAATAGACACTTATAGAGAGAAAAAAAAGATAGGCCACCTCATGGATTATATATGCGGCAATCCCCCTTCCATCTGCCACTTTCTGCCACTTGTAAGTGTCTGATTAGAATACACCTCTCCATCCCATGTAGAATGTGTATATAATATGTACGGGGTTTTAGGTCAAGGAGCGCATTGTGGGGAGAATCCAGTCACAGCTGACAGATCATGCTCTTTATGATAACGGTATTCTTGTGCGTAGTCTTGTCCATAATACAGAGCATGCTGTGATGTATGCCTTGACACACTATGGAGCAGGATCACTACAGGAGGATCCCAGTGTGGTGCATTTGGTCAACACTCTCCGCAGCCATATCATAACAGGATTGGATAAGTGGGTGGGAGAAGACGTCAAAACACTGTGCAAAAAACCCACACAGAAGGAGGTGTGCCATGGTTGGGATGAAAAGATAAAGGATGAAATTCTGATCTGGCCTTAATAATAAAAGACAAGACACAACAAGAGAACACACGTCTATTCTACATAAGTCTATTGCGTCTCTCCTGAACTCGCCATTCTCTCTTCCCACTGTCGCGCTAATAGGCGGATCCTGTCGATATCACACACACCCTGGACTTGTTCATTCTCAATGGCCTCAAAAGTAGCCCTGGCCACTTCATCATCCAACAGGGGCTTGTCTGCCACGACAAGGAGCTGTTCAGGCAGATGATGGGTCAACGGTCTGAACAGTAGAGAGCCCACTCTACAGCACAGTGCCACAGGAAGAACCCAGAGACGCTGGTGGAAAGAGTAGATAAAGCCTAGCAAAGAGGGATCAGCATAAATACACCCCAACCCACTCCATAACACGGTGTGCTTATTTACTAGGTCTAAAGATAACGACGCGTAGTGTGTCTTTGAATTCGTCTCCCAACAGAGCTGCTTCTGCTGCACGCTTGGAGGCACCATATCTTTTATCCCACACAAAAGCAGGAGGGAAGTGGGCAGCTGAAAAGTATAGAAAACATCGCTTGGTACTAGTGGTGCCATTGTGCTGTGCTGCCATGGCTCTTGCTACAGACACAGCAGCAGCACAGTTCATGCTCTCATAGGTGCCTTGTTCTCCGTGTTCTGTCTGTTCTGTAAGAGTACCCACTGTATGCACTACAGCAGGATGGTCTGCCAGTGCAGGGACAAGGGTCTTTGGCTCCAGAGCATTGCCTTGCCAATATCTTACGCTAGAAGTGCTATTGGCAGGAGAACATGATCTTGAGAGACATCCGAGTTTGTATCTTCTTCTTGCTGTGTTTTCACGCACCAGACTGGATCCCACCAATCCATTGCCACCAATAATAAGAACAGACAAGACCATAAAGAAGGAGAGTAAAAGAAAAAGGGACGTTCCTGCAATAAGTCCAGGTAGAATTCAATGACCGCACCATGGAGATGAATGACAGGCATAATAAGCCCGTTCTAAAGATATCTTTGGGTGTGTCCTTGAGGTTCTTATATGGGCATTCCACTCAAAGAAGAAAGGCTCTATTAACAGACACTGCGCATGGAGTAGTGTGATTGTAGAGAGTCTTTCTATTTTTATTCCTATTCCCATTCCTATTCCTATTCTTATTCTTATTCTTATTCTTTCAGACTCCTGATAGGTGGGTTAGAAAAGAAAAGAAAAAAGAAGACTCTTCTTCTTATAGAGTGTCAGTGGTAGAGTGGGTGTTGTCTCTAGACTGACTGTGACGTGCATTTTCCTCGATTAACAGAAGAGCATCCATCAATCCAAAATAAATGCTTCTCTTCTATAGTCAACATGGCGAAACGTAATGTAGACTGTTTTCTCTTTTTGACTTTCCAAGACTGAACATGACTGACCCTCTTCTCTCTTCTTCTTCTCTCTTCTTCTCTCGTTCTCTCTTTATTATTTTGATAAACACAGCCAACACAAAGCTATACAGTGTTGCTTACATTGACACTGTTCTCCAGACTGAGCTAAGGCGTCCACTGAGGTAGGTTCTAAGCACTTTAACACACCACTTCAACTCATGCGGAAATACAACTCCAGTGAACTCGCCAAACACAACGGCAGTGAGATCGTATTTAACCATGAAGAACAGGTAGACCACCAGACACCATGAACATGG
The DNA here is from genome assembly GCA_025094145.1 of Spinellus fusiger. Classification (NCBI taxonomy): domain Eukaryota; kingdom Fungi; phylum Mucoromycota; class Mucoromycetes; order Mucorales; family Phycomycetaceae; genus Spinellus; species Spinellus fusiger. Next base: position 127,227 of record JALLLS010000087.1, on the reverse strand, counting down.
GCTTATAAGTTAGTTCTTTGATATTACCAGTGACACACAAGCAGGCTGTGACTCCACGTAAGCCATTCATTGTATAGAAGAAGAAGAAAAAGAAAAGGAAAAGAGTGTCAGGCCTTGTTACTTTCTAACTGCCCTCTTCCTTTAGTCTACAGCAACTTATTCAATTTCTTTTGCCGAGACTGGTAGATATTCATATACCGTATACAACACACCTTATATTCTTTCTTTCTTTCTTTCTATGTATTGCATTGCATTGTAAAGAACCGTTTATTAGAAGAAGATGGCTTGGGAGGAACCTACCCCAACCCTTTAAACCATATTTGCGAGCCTCTTGGACGATATCCCGAAACAGATTTACCCGTGACTCGGAAAGTGGCCATCCTTCCTCGAGAGGATCCCAAGGAACCAGAGCCACCTTCTCTTAGAGGATCACGTCAACACTTGTTTGATCCAAAGCCAGAACCCCCTGCTCCATCAAATGCAGTTGGACCAAGTCCCTACTACTTTAATACAGATGATGAGGACTCTGATGAGGATCAAGCAGTAGATAACTCAGTTACAAGTATTTTCAGGTTCGCAAAGAATATACAGAATCCCTCTTCTGTAGTCATCAACCAGCCCTCGTATTCCAATCAGCCACTGGATTATCTTACTATCATTGGTAATGCTACAGAAACAAAGTGCTTCTTGGAGGGTAGAGAGGTCCATATCTTTGGTACGAGTGAAGATAATCTGAGGGATGCTGAGACTCGATTTCGCAATCTACAAACACAATATGCAAGTATATTTTCTCTCTCTCTCTTTTTTTTTAATATATATATTTACTCGTACTAGAAAGAAAAGAAAAGAAAATACTTACACTTTAATAGAAACTACGCCATAGAAGCACAGATGTTGTTCCATGTGTGCATTATCCAGAAGAAACAATGCCTTACAACCTCTATTTCTGTGATTTGGATCGTTATGCCTATAATACTGATATTTACTTGTACGAGAATCTCCCAAGACCACTCTACGTGTTACTCCCTGTCTTTAAGAGCCCCATTGACGGATCCTTTGAAAAACCAAAAGATTTAATGGATCAAAGAGCACCTGTTCCTAATGTTGCTGCTGTACCCTCCAATTTATGGCCCCAACCTTCCAAGGCAGATGTACCCAAAGCCTATGACATGGTCATGGACTTGGGCAAGTTGAAGCACAAAATTCCCCCTCCCAACCCAAAGAGAGCTGTTATTGATCAGCAGAAAGATGTCAAGGCTTATTTACAGCAAAAGGACATGAATGATCGAAAGGCCTACAATGAGTACTTGAGACGACAAAAGCTGGCACAACAAAACGAAGTCTCTCCACAACTCACATCACAGCCACAACCCGAGACAGAGACAAAGTCAATGGCGGGTGATCTCCTTAAGCAGCCCTATAGGCAGCCATCACCTCAGCAGCAACAGAAAAAGGCACCTGTAGGCAAAGAGAGTCCTGCTAAACCACCAACATCTGCCTATCCTGCCTATCCCTCCAGTCGTTTCAACATTAAGAATGAAGGCATGTCTTTGTATGGTGGAACAGAGACAGTAGTGCACAATTGGTCAGACAGTCCTAGCTTCGTACCAGTTGGAAATACACCTGAACCACAGCCATCACAAGAAACTCGGGGATTACCTGTGAATGACTTTCCATCTCTTCCTTCTGCACCTAAACCTGTCAAGGAGACCAACAATACCACCAAGGCCCGTCGTGTGCTTCGTATCACTCCACAAAAGGCAGGCCCTCCTAGTAATGAGCCTACAGACAGTCTTTTAGATATGTAAGTGGTGTAGGTCTGATGCATTGAGGGCTGAATGAGACTGTCTACTGTTTAGCGTACGAAACTACAATCTAGGCAATATCAAAAATTCATTGCATGATGGGTAAGCTAGCTATCCCCACACTTCCATGGAGCCGATGCATGGAAAGAGATGCAACCTTACTGACTCATCCTCTCTCAAATAGCCTTACCAGTGTACAGGGATTCAGAGGAGATGTCAAACTGTCTGCCAAGTAAGGAGGATGGGATGATATGCTCTTATTCATCTCTGTTATTAGGCTTGGAAAAGTGTTGTGGATGCAGGTGCCTAGTGAGGTTCAAAGATCCATTTGGGGATTTCAAGACATTAGGGATATTCTATTGAAAGAGAAAGGTGTAAAGTGTAGCTTCAGTGGCATGTAAGAGAAGGAAGAAGAAAAAGAAAAAAGAGGCACAACTCATACTGTGATATTAGCACCACTGCTTCTGATGTGATGATCAAAAGTATCATTGAGATCCTACCTGCACATTTCTCTAAAACCTCCTACTTTGAGATCCACGCAGATGCACGTAATCAGCCAATACTACCTTACAAGTCAGTAGTGATGCATATGAGCCAACCAGTGGTGGAGTTGACTAAAGTAATTACAAAAAAGAGTACAGTTACCGAGATTGATTGGGTTTCTCTTGACAGGTAACACTTTTATATCTATTTATCTATCTATAATTATAGAGGAACCACCAACAGAAGAAGAAGAAAAGAAGAAGAAAATACTCATAGACATGTATACTAGAATGTTTGATTTTCAAATGACACTACAAACACAAGAGCTTGGACGTGTGGATGTTAAGCCATACAGTACATTTATTAAGAAAGTGTCCGTGAGCCCTACCAATAATCAGTTGACATTTGAAGACGTCCCTGATTTTCTTGTCATCAAATACATTCTACACAAACACACCACTCGCTACAGACTCCATTATCCCTTTGTGGTTGAGATTACTCGCGTAGAACGTGTTCCATTGGTTCGTCAAGCCAGAATAGGCTATGCTCCTGAGAAGATTCTTGGTGCTACTGGCACGGGTAGTGTCTGGTATGATCTGGAAGTAAGTGTCACAGATAGAACAGATCGCAGTTGAATAGAGTAGAACACTAAAGGCATGTCTATTAGGTCTTATACTCTCTCCACAGCAAAGCCTTTGAATCCAACCTCAGTCTTCCAGAAGGCCTCCTTGCTTCTTGGACTTCTGAGAGTATTCTAGGCAAGGAAAATGAACGTGAATTGGTGGAATATGTAAAATGTCTTTTATTGCTGATTGAAAAATGCCAAGAACAATGGGTGGCCAAAAACGCACAGACGTAGAAAGCATTGTCGGTGGGAAGCATGGTCTTATCATGACGCTATTATCCAATAAACACGGATAAAACAACTTTTTATTATGAGAAAGGGTCTTGTTTTTATGAACTCACTAGACATCTTTATCCTTTTATTTCTTTATTTGTTTGCTATTCTCTAATAAAACAAAAGACTATATTAATAGAAGCAGTTGGTGTCTTTTTTGTTTTTTGTTTTTGTTTTTCATGATTGAAAAGAGTACAAATACGTTTAAAGGATAGCATGTTGAGCATAGAGTAAGGATCTAATCTTGTAGTAGTCTGTAGAAAGAACACCTTCTACGAGCAGCTGTCCAGTGCCCGTCTATACACATTCATCAATACCTGGTGTCTATCTCTGTTACTTACCTTGCGTACTGCCAGTTGGTCATTGCATACAAGCATACCCTCTCCCTTAAATTCAGCAGAAATACCCTCGGCTTGTAAAAGACGCTTGAATTCAGTTAACCGAACATCACCCACAAAGACAGAAGGTTCCCATTTAGTGGGTTCTCCAGATACAGACACATCCAAAGAAGGGGTGGTAGAATCCTCAGGAAAATGAATTCTGCCTGACACACGCGCTAATTCATAATCATCCAGCTTACATATTACAGTTAATATCCTTATTGCACTCCTCAACCCCTTATGAAAGAGAATGTAGTTCTTACCTTTGAGAATTGTAATGAGCTCACTAAAGCATCTGTCAGCTTGACTCTGTAGATATTGGTGGCAGCAGACACGTTTAGTACTTCACCCACAGAAGGTGTAAAGATTTCCTTTGTAAAGTGATCCATGCTCTGACATGCTTGTGCCAAGTCATCTGTGGATGCTTTAGTACCGTGGATAATAATCTAGATGCAACACTAGGATGAGGAGGGTTCTCTCTCTCTCTCTCCAATAGATATTCTTTCTTACGAGTTTTCTGGGTGCAATCTGTGGTAGAATGGTTTTCATCGAACGACCATCTGATAATCCTTCCAAATCCACATAGCGTAATAAACAGTGCACCTGTACATCTTGTTCATTTCTAATGTATTTTGTAGGTGTTTGGTCTCTTCCAGGCAATAATGGTTCTTGAATATCCATGGGTGTCTCTTCTTCTTTCCCAAAATTAGCTCCTTCTCCTACCAACTGACGTTCTGTTTGAATTCTATCCAGATCTGAATCCTTCATATAATGCTCTACTTGAATGGCTTCACCATAATCATCAATCTTCTTCCGCTTCTCAAGGTAAGGAAACATGCGATAACTCTGTGCCTGCTTAAAGAATCCTCCTGATCGACCCGCATCTCTCACATACAAATCATATTGGGTGGTCATCAAATCCTCCATTGTATCATCCGCTTCATCAATATCAGAAGCATCCGACTCATCTTCAATGATCGTCTTGCTGCGTGCAATCATTGCTGCCTGTGCTGCTTCTCTCTCTGCCTGTGCTCTTTGCACTGCTTCGTGTTCCTGTAATTCAACTCCTTCAAGAGGCACACGACGAAACACAGTCAGATGATGGGATGCATCGTATTCAATGGCAGGTTTCACGGGTGCCTTTGTCCGTGTACTTGAGGGGGCGTCTGTTTCCAAAATGACATTTGTCTTTTCATCCCAGTCCTCATACAGTGTTCTTGCCAAGGATCCAGGAGAAGAGCGATCCGTCAGAATAAGAGTGTTGGTCACTTGTCCTGGCACTCTCTCCATCCACCTTAAAAACAGTTCACGAGCAAATCCAGTTTCTAGACTGGTATGACTAGCAATCACTACTTTGGGACCAGGGTATTGCTCCAAGTCTTCTATTTTATGGCAGAGACGCAGGTACTTGAACTCGAATGGGTTTTCGCGTGTTTGTGAAAAGTGTTTGGTGAGATCATCTCCCATCCATTCAAGCATGATTTTGGCAAAATGAGCTGTGTGGTAACTAGTGTTGGTTAACATGATCAGTGGGAATGGGAGTTGGTGGGTTGTCCAATGCTGATCAAGTAAGAAGGAGAGTTCTAGGACACGAGCTGAGGAATCTGTAGGAAGAAGAACAGAGCCACTGTTGTGCAGAGTGTTTTCCATTGTCTCTGTTTACACCATACATAGAGAGACTATTAGAAAAGAAAGAAAGAAAGAAAGAAAACTTCTCTTGGGAGGCATTAGCTTACCAAACATGGCAGCATAACGATCTTTTCTTGCTGGATGAATGACTGCAGCGTTCAACGCGTCTGTGATAAGGAGAGAGGGACGAGTCAGAGCATCCAGAACAACACCACCCGAGTGCAATACTGTGCCATCCAAATGACTAGACACGTTAAACATAAGCCATAAGTATCTACTCTCAACAGAATCAAGGCATCTATCCTGTACCGTTCTTTTCTATGGTTAAAGTCCACTGCATAAACAATCTCATCTGTATCTTGTTTAATCTTCCATATCGTACCACCAATGGTATGGGCTGCTGCATAGGCTGTAATAGTAATACCACTACACTTTCCTATACAACATAAGCTATTGTTACCATTCAATAAGAGCAAATACCAGGAAGGGCATAGGGCTGGGAGTATCGAAGTGAAGTGATCTTGTCGAATGCATTGTCGACATCTTCCAGTGTAAATGTGTTGAAGTTCATTTCGTTTGTTTTCGACTGGTACATGTCATAGAGACACATTTTGCCCATGTTCACTACAGGTACAGTGGAATAGACTGGACACGCCATGCCCAAGTAAGAACGTGCATAAGGATAAGCACCCAGGTGAGATACGTCGCTGTGGGATATAAGCACTGCATCGATCTGTTTTGCAATCCTATACCAAGACAACAACAGATCAGCAGAATGAACTTTCTTTAGAGCAAGAAAAATAAACGTACTTTTTTAAATGAGTCAAGTCATCGACATGAAATGTATCAGACCAGCCACAGTCGAGTAATATTTTGACTTCATCTATCTCTAACAAGTAGCAAAGTGCTTCTTCATTCTTAGCACCTGAAATAGGTGTGAATTTGATATAGCTTGTCATTTCCTTCTCCTTCCTCTTCTTTTTCTTCCTTTTTTATATAGAGATATGGACAGAGAAAGCGTGTGATTTATGTGTTAATGTATTTATGTAATTATATGTCTGTGTGTGTATTTATACTGATCTATTGAAATAGAGATAAATAGGTAAATATCAGTGATTATTAGATAATGACACAGTGAATAATAGTAGTGATTAGAAATCAATAGAGATGATTAGATGGCAATAGATACTGTGAGATACAGTAAGAAATAGTAGGAAATAGTAGGAAATATCACTAAATACAAGGAAATATCACTAAGTGGCAGCAAACAATAACAAATATCAGTGAATATCTGGCATGGGTGTGCAAATAAATAGTATTTATTTACATTTTACATTTTTCAACAGCCATAAAGAAGTGTGACGTTTTAGTCACAAATGCTTATTTTCCACTGCCACCTTTTCCAATTTCCCATCCTTATTACTCTACTCCCTCTTTTCTATTTCCTTAACTTTTTTTTTCATTTCATTTATTTATGGAGGACGATCCCTACAACGCACGTATTGAAAGAACAGGATGTGCACAAGAAAATGAGGTGCTTCAGCTGTGCATTTATGATAAAAAAGACTGGAGACTGTGCAAAGAAGAAATGCAGAAATTTCGAAAGTGTTATCAAAGCAGCAAAAATAATGCAGGCAGTCAAGCACTCAGCATGTCAGAAAATGAACGAAAAAAGAACCCATAAAATACTCTCTTTCTTTTTCTTCTTCTTTTTTTATTAATACGATTAAAATACATTGAGCAGAGTGTTTCCATAACAACCTCTTTATTCTTCACATTCACAACTGGCTTTTCTTATATCTGCATTGTCCAAGAAATGAATCTGCTGCAGTTCAGTAAAGACATCTGGATGAATAGTATGGCTATAGGCACGGGAGAGAACTTGAAAGGCCAAGACATGCTTTACAACTGAGGCTAGAATATAAAGAGTGAGATATCCCATGGGTAAAGGAACAATATATCCATTAAAAAGAAAAGAAAAACTCTCTTTTTACCTGTAATACGGAATTTGTTAAAATTCACAAAGTGCGTGCTCAGACGTGCATTCAGTTCTTTATCTTCTATCAAGAGTGCACAATTCTCCTCTTGTGCTTTTGGCTCAATAAAAGTAGGCAGTTCAGAATTAAAGACAAGATCCGACAGATAAAGACCAAGGAAAGGAATACATCCACGCCCAGACAAGGCATGACTGGGATCCACTTGGCTTTTGGTGAGGATACTTTCTACAGCAGAAGATTCAGAAACATCCTCAGTGGCTCGAGTCATGACATCTCTGACATTCTTCCAATTACGAAAGGGTTTTGTCATTTCCTTGAGTTCACTAAAGATATGACGCTCATAATGGTCCACTCGACTCCATGTCTTTTCCAAGCGGGAGACTGCAGGAGATTGTAGACCCAGTAGAATCTGCATTAGAGTGCTGTAATTACGTTGATGGTAACATTTCTATTCAGTGTAAATACTTTTTTCTTCTTTTTTCTGTTATGTATTTACCAAGGCAATGCGAATGTATTTTTCAATTGTTTGTACACGTATTTCAAGCGACCGTGCTTTTACAATTTCAGAAGCAACCCATTGACATATCTTGTGTACAAGTGTTAATGATAGTAAAGAAACAAAAGAACTACTTTACCTTGTTAAAGAAGCCAATCAATGGCTCAACTCCTCCTTCTCTTCCTCCACACGGATACAGTTCTTCAGAGAGCTCAGCAAGCCGATCTTTCTCTGATGATAGTATAGGTACTCTCGGATGCTTTCTCCATCTTAACTCTACCAACTCATCCCATGTCACATTTTGAAGCATTTGTTGCTCAATAATACAAAACTGTTGGGTAACTACTTCAGATCGATGTCGCAATACAAATGGCTTGTAACAGGGAAATGTAAGAGGTCTTGGGATGTTTTCAAGACACTTGATGTCAGAAGGTAATGGAAAAAAGCCATGCGTAGAGCATGATGAAGGTGAGTGCACTACACATGTATTGGTTAATGTAGGGTAGGGGTAGTGTGGGTGGGTAGGGTTGAGGCGACGTGCACTTGGAATAGGTGTTGATAAAGAGAGAGAGGGTGAGGTTGTCTTTGTATTCACTTTTGTATGAGATAATGTAGATAGATCTGATTCTTTCAAGTCTTTTCCACACATGCATTGATGGTGAGTGAAGTGTGAGAGAGTAGGTCCAATGCCATGCAGTAGAGAGTGACACATGGTCGGTACAGAACGCTTTATTGTCTTGATACTGAAGTTGACTTTGGCTGTCCATGCTGTACCTTCATTTACACTACGTTGTGAGCTAGAAGACAGCCTTCGAGATCTGTGAAGAAAGGGTAGATTGGGTGTAGAGAGTGAGAGTTTTGGATCAATAAGAGATCCAGGGAGGCTCACGATTGTATTTACTGACTCTTTCTTGGGTGTTGCATGTTTACTTAATAATGATTGTGACTCATGCTTGGTATCCAGTGGATGAAGAGAATCAGAATTATGCCAATGATTTGTTGATGCAATAATTAGATGATTTGGTGTGCTGTTGCTTTGAAAACTTAAAGGACTCAACCCGACAGTATCAGTGGATAGATATCGAGAGCTATTTTCACTTTCCATTGGAAATCGTTTACGCTGGCGTTTCAGTAGATTGCGCAGATTTTTAATAATTCTTTCATCTCGTGGAGAAGTCATTACTATAGGATGACTTTGTAACCTTGATAAGAATGTACATAAGGTGAATCGAAGTGTACGTGAAGTCATAAAGTCATAAGTCCAATAATGTGTGAGCCAATGTCGAAATACAACAAAAGTTCTACAAAAAAAATACATCTGTTATAATTACTGATATCATGTTTATTGTTACCAAAATCTCTTTCTTATATACTAATGATAAGATCTTACCTTATTCTTACTAATCTTCGTTCGTCTGTTTGTTTCATAAGAGCCCATCGGAACCTTAGTATTAATAATTTGCATAGCTTGATAGGAGTAACAAACTGTCGGAAAGTAAGAAAAAAATCCATCAAGAAATCAGAGTCTAAATAATATATTATATATAAAAAAAAAGTTCATAAAACTGTGGTCTTGATGACTGTCTTGATTCATATATACCCATTGTCCGTGTCAACTTCTCTACTAATTTCTCAACAGTGGCTGAGCTTATCATGGATTGGTGTGTAGCATTGCATTTACTGTAATGAATAAAACGCGGAATATCCTTTTCAAGCAAATCATAGACATGCGGATCACTCTCCACAGGCAATAGAGGGAGTAAAGAGGAAGATGGATAGCCTTTAGACAGCAGGTTTGCTACTTTCTTCTCTCTTACACCCACCCAACCCAAGGTATGGCCTTGTAGATGTTCGTCCTCTTTCAGGTGGGCTACTTCCATAATTGCCGATATAATGCCTTTGGTTTGAGGATAGCTACAATCAAAATGAGAGCGATACTCTTCATCCATTTCAATACATGGGGAGACCCCGGCTGAAGATTTTGAGCATGAGGTAAGTCCAGGCAATGACGATGGATGAGGAAGAGTGAATGATTTTCGGCGTGCAAACATTTTGGTGAGGAGTTTTTTAGATCCAATGGGAAGTACTGGTGGAGGCAAGGATGGCAAAGGCACAAGAGATCGTCTGTGATGAGATCCCTTATTACTCATTCCATTGTTGCCTTTTATACATTTATTGTCATGTGTGTTGATAGGACCAGAGTAAAGGCATGATCTGAAGAGGAAAGGAGAAGAGCGTGGCATGGTGATAAGTTAAGTTGCATGAATAGGAAAGAAGGTATTTTAACCACCGCACTTACTGTGATTCTGTTGAAGAGTAGCTCGACTGCATGGCTATCCAGTCTTCAATAGCTACAATACCAAGACAATCATGGGTATTTGTGTCAGTACAGGAGCTGTGTCGACGTCTTATGACAATGGAAAAGTCATTTTCTATAGCATTGGGAGAGATGGGCGGTGTTAGCATAGCATCATGACTACGGTCCCATGAAGAGAGAGGACAGGGCTTTTGGAATATAATATCAAGCGACTTTCTTCGACTACAAGAATAAACAAGAAGAGCAATAGCTTCAGAATGAGATCACTGATACTAAGAGGAATAATTAATGTTATTATTATTATTATTATTGTTGTTGTTGTTGTTACTATTATTATTATTGTTATTATTATTATTGTTATTATTATTATTGTTATTATTATTACTGTTATTATTATTGTTGTTGTTGTTATTACTATCATTATTATTATTATTATTATCATTATCATCATTACTATGGTTGTATGTAGGGTAGTGGTTGTTTTAAAAGAGATCCACTATGAGAAGAAAGACGAGAAAAAGCATTACTTGAGCAATACATCAGATAAATGCGATGTATCCAGTTGCGGGAGAGACATACCGTCTGCTATTATTTAATAGAAGAGAGTGAAATGAAAAAGAGAAAGAGAAGAAGAAAAAGAGAGAATGTGTTGCAGTCATACTAGAAATCAAATCAAGCCTCAAACAGACAAGTGATGATCACAACCCATTGCCTAGCAAGACGTAAGACTTAAAAAGGGACGGGTCTTTACAGAGAATACTCAAGGGTAAAATTGCTCCTATTTCAATACCTGTCTTTTTTATAGGATGGTCATTGAGAAAGTGTCTTATTGCTTTAAAGATGTCTACATTCCAATCTTATAAAATATGCGTTTACCAGTATTTCTCCTTGCTTAAGGCTGTCTATTCTTTTTTATATTTTGATCATATTAGGTTAACCAGGGGGTTTCTATATGTATATGTATATGTATTTTATGCTTTTATGTTTTTATGTTTTTATGTTTTTATATAGAGTATATTCTATGTATATTCTATGTATATTCTATGTATATGGAATACAGTATATAGAGTGCACATCGTACATCTTATTTCAGATCTCATGCTGATTCTCATTGTTGTATGAATAAACTATTTGTGAATATGACATAATATTACCGTACATTTTGACTGGGACGATCTATCCGTATTGATGGGATGTGTCATGGGATGCTTATGTGTTTTCTCTATTTATTCTTTTATAGGTCTTTAATGCATTAGTGTAAGGAAGTGATAAACTACAGCTACAATTATCCTTGCATATAATTACACCACACAGCTACACTACACTATGAGATGAACAGCAATATCTGTTACAAATAGCCTGTATGGACTCTGCCCTCAATAGAACGTGGAATGGTGTGAGATTCTTTTCATTTTGCCTCCCCTTCTTTTCCTCCTTTCCTTTTATTCTACCTTTCTATCTTCACCTTAACTTACCTGAGAGATGGATTATAATTCAGCTAGTATTTTATTCCTGTCTTATTCCATAACCAAACTACACACTATTACTATTACTACACACTATTACTACTACCACTACCACTATCATCATCATTATATTAATAACTAATTAATATAACTTATTATACTAAAGTTGATGAATATAATGGGATGTTCACACACTGGCAGGGACAAAAAAGGAGCATAAGAGGAAGAATGGCTTAAAGGAGGTCATGCTTGAAATGCAAACATGAAAAATAATATAAAGTCCGATATCTCTCTGTCTGTGGACGTTCTCTCTATTTCTTTTTTATCTATCTCTGTACCCTATTTCCTACTTGTTTATTATGACGGCACCCAAACACTATAACGAGTCTATGAAGCAAAGGCCTTTTCAAGTCAGAAAGACACTCAAAGATATTCTACAAAAGCCAAAAGTCCACCGTCAAGCTAATGTCATACTTCCTCTTCCTTCACTACCACCCCATGACCACACAAGAGAAGAATATATATATGATATAGTGTATGAGTGTCAGAGAGGGTAATTGCACACTAAACTACAGTACAATACAGTACAATAGGCTTATTAGTATTAGTTCTTGGATTATAGGCTACAGTTCAAAGACGTAGGTGACATTGACTTGTTGCCCTACCACTGACAATTATGGGCAGTCTTCTTCAATTTGACCCTCATCCATGGTGTGATTCTGATATGAGGTAGATTTGACTACAGTAATAAAGCGGTATCTTATATACTACACTTACAGATACACACCAATGGACACGACTACTTATCAATTGCCAGATCCTACATGGGAATGGGTAAGATAGACATTGCTGTAGTGTACTTTTACATTTACTTTATCCATTCTACAGGCTAGTAAACAGTGGATGGTGGATATGACAGATGATGTGGATGAAGGTAAGATATATGTTGTAAAGATATTAGCAGTGTCTATTGGATAGAAAATACCACTGACTAGTCTTTATCTTTAGCTGGATGGCAATATGCACTTAAGTTTCATGGTGCTTCTTGGCATGGTAAGGCAATAGCACACATGTTGGGATTACTTACACTGTAGGAAATTACAAACATTTTCGGTCTTTTGTGAGGAGAAGACGGTGGATTCGGTTGAGACATAGAACACACACACTGCCATCTCTTCCTATTATCAGCAGCAACACACCCACCACACAACAACAGCAACTAAAGACAGTCAGTCCTACATGGTCCGAGACATCATCAGCGCCTAGTCCACAACAACAACAACAACAACAACAAAATCCATTCAATCTATACCAAGAAAAACCACTCTTAAAGGGTCTTGGCAAATGTCGCATTGATAGAGAAAGATTCACTGTCTTACAACATGCCCTTGCAACTGACAGCCAATACTACCAACACTTATTGTCCCAAGTAAATATCCTCGTATTGACCTTTATATAAACATATATCTATATATTTACATCTATCCTTATTCCTTATGAATTTAGGCCCAGGACTATATGGATTTGTTCGATTATGATGCTTCCAAGCGTAAATTCATCCATGTAAGCTTATTCATCATCATGACCATCCTTCACAAGTCTTACCCCCCCTCTTTATTCTACAGATGTTACTACAAGCAGCCCCACCACTGTCCAACAATTCTACCCAAGAGACACAGGTAAAATCTGCTCTCGAATGTCTCCACTTTTACTCTGATCTCCAAACCCTACTGAAGCAACTCCAGACCCACCAATAAACATAACCCTTCTAATCTATCCTACCATCATAAACATAATTGATAGAACGATGCTTGCTTTGTTTTCTCTTTTTATTATAATAGCATGACTTGAACTCAGTTGACATGAGAGCAATGCTATTATAGTTGAGTTGAGTTATTTTTGGATGGTTTAGTAGAAGAATCCGAGGATCTTGCCACCAGCGTGCTTGCGACGGGCTTCTTCATGGTCCATGATACCAGCAGAGGTGGTCAAGACCAAGTGACCGAACTGACGGGAAGGCAACAAGTTGGCAGTCCACTTCTCGAGTTCAGCGAGCTTGACGTTGAAGCGAGGGGAGATGACACCACACTTGTTCAAGCGACCGTTGAGCTGGATGACGATCTTACCAGAGCGGTGGTCATCGATTTCTTCGAATTCACCAATGTAACCTAATTATCATTATAAAAGCAATCAGTAAAAATGTAACAAATGAGTGGATGCAGTGAAAATAGCCATGATAAAATAGAATACTTTCTTTATAAAAAAGCCACTCATGTAATTTATCTACCATAGACTTAAAGGTCAAAAGTTGTAGATAGCAACTTCAGACTAGTTATACTATGGATACATACATATACATATGTGTATGTATGCATATAGGGTAGGGTGGGGTAGGGTTTGGCTTTTTTTTTCACTGCAAACAAATAAAAAAAGAGAGAAAACTCACCGTGCTTCTGCATAACAGACAAGAACTTAACAATGACCTTGGAGGAAGGACGGATAAGCACTTGACGCTTGCCACGGCTTTCGGCATTGTTGATGTTGTTCAAGCAATCGTTCAAGATAGAAACACGGACCATGTTTGATAAAGCTAAACAATAGACATATACGTTAATATACTTTGCTTTGTTATTTTATATTATTTTATTTTACAGTGCATTTGTAGGATTCTTCCTCCGCTCCATTGAAGGGAGGGAGCCCTATTCTCGACTGTCGACTGTCATTTTCACCCGAGATTTCTTCTTCTTTGAACAGATGAAGAAATGCATCAGGATTCCTTACAGCCACAGTTGGATGGATGTGTGCACAGATGGATTCCTTTCTATTCTTTAATAGTTTACCTGATACGTCAACGAAAAGAGGGAAGGAAAGGGTATCTTGCTAGGCACCAGTAGATAAAACTTCAGGCAGGCAGAACCAAGCCACTATGACCTAGAGGAATACGCTGTCACAGAGGCTGCTGGGATCTTCTTCCGAAGAAAAGGTGACTCGACTAAAAAAATAATAAACTCCACACCCACTCACCCACTCACCCACTCCTACACTCCTACACTCCTACACTCCCCAACTTACACTATGGGCAAAATACAAAAGAAAGGCGTCAAGGGAGCTGCTGCCAACTTTATCACCCGACAAAGGGCTCTGAACAAGCTGCAAATATCTCTTGCTGACTTTAGGTGAGGATACTTTCTTTTTAATACTCATGAGCAAGAAAAAAAAAGAGAGAAGGGAGGGCTTGCTATGGCCTGATCTTGTGGATCTTGATGTGGATCTTGGTACATGAGGGTTGTGAGTGAGATGACTGATAGAGTTGCTTTACATCTATAGACGTCTCTGCATTCTCAAAGGCATCTACCCCCGTGATCCCAAAAACAAAAAGAAAGCCAACAAAGGATCTACGGCTCCTGCTACTTTCTACTACATCAAAGACATACAATACCTTCTCCACGAACCTCTGCTACAAAAATTCCGCCAATACAAAGCATTTGCCAAGAAGCTTAACAGAGTGCTTCACAAGGGAGAGTACAGCTCAGCAAAGTCTCTTGAAGAACATAACAAGCCTGTATATACATTAGACCATATTGTAAAAGAAAGGTAACCAAGTGATGTTTTAAAGGACCTATCCCTGATCAGACTAGATATCCTACCTTTGTGGATGCTCTGCGTGATTTAGATGATGCTCTGTCCATGCTTTTCTTGTTCTCCAAGATGCCTGCAGACAGAAAGATCAAAGCCAAGTCTGTAGCTGACTGCCAGAAACTCATTGCAGAATTTGAAGCCTATGTGATCAAGGCAAAATGTCTTCGCAAGGTCTTCTTTTCTATCAAGGGTATTTACTACCAGGCAGAAATCAAGGGTCAGACCATTACATGGATTGTACCTTACCAATTCTCCCAAGCTGTAAGTAGACTCTTTGTATTTGTACAGTGGGTCTTGTTGTTGTTGTTGTTGTTGTTGTTGTATTCATAGCAAGAATGGGTATAGGTACCTACTGATGTGGACTTCCGTGTCATGTTGACCTTTTTGGACTTTTACATTACATTGACTGGATTTGTGAACTACCATCTTTACAATGAAATCAACATTGTCTACCCACCCAACCTTGGTGAATTGTACAGTCAGTTGGATGCCAGTGCTTTGGCTGTCACCAAGACAGAGGAAGGCCAAGAAGAGAACTCAGCCTTATTGGATGAATTCAAAAGTGTTGGCAGCGAAGAAAAAGAAACCATCACCCTGCGTCAAATTCACGATGCTTCCCATGAAATCAGCAATCTTCAAAACCTGTTTGCTAAGTGTGTCTTTTTCATTTCACGTGAGACACCTCGTTATGCTCTTGAGTTTATGATTCGGTCGTGTGGAGGTCGTGTGAGTTGGGATGTGTCTGTGGGGGAAAACCCTCCTTATTCCGAGAGTGACGAGAAGATTACCCATCAATTGTGTGATCGTCCTACTGTCAGCAACCGTGTCTTGTCCCGTGCTTATATTCAGCCTCAGTGGATTGCAGATTGTATCAATGCCCGTCAATTGCTCAAGACAGCAACCTATGAGCCTGGACAGGTGCTTCCTCCTCATCTGAGTCCATTTGTTGAGAGCAGACCAGGAGATTATGTTCCTGACTATGCTATTGACAATGGTGCAGAAGAAGATGAGCCAATGAAGGAAGAGGAGGAGGAGGAGGAGGAGGAGAAGGATCTGAAGATGGAGACTGAAGAAGAAAAGGAGATGAAGGTAGTAATGATGACCAACAAGCAGCGAAAACTGTACCAGAAGATGCAGCACGGTATTGAAAAGAAGAAGACAGAGGTGAGTTATTCTTCAGTGTAGAATGCATTGGGATTTATTAATATTTTGGGGTATTTCAGGTCAACAAACTGCAGAAGAAGAAGGCTGCTCTCCAGACAAAACAAAAGCAATAAAGGGACTCTGGCTTGAAATAGAACCATTTCATATTCCAAGTAGTCTTATTTTTTCTATTTTCATTCCATGCCCTGACATGACTATAACTTCATTAATTCTATAGATATTGACCTCTAACATTTAATAAATAAAGAGAGTATTTTGTACAATAGATCCATAGACATAGACATAGACATAGATACACTATAGATATGTACAGTCTATGGTAGTGTGAACAACTAGCATTGGATCCTCTAATAAAGAGTGTCAATTTCTACTCTTTATTCTCTCTTCCTTCTGAATTCTTTCTGAATACGGATCAATATCTACCTTTCTTATAATAGAAAGTGAGTAGTTTTAATGATATAAGAAATTAAGGGGCTTTGTGTGAAGATTGAATGAGATGAATGCACTAAGAATATAAGACACCACACATAGAAGATAATCTATACTTGTCCTTGTACCTATGTTACATGTTACATTTGGCTAAAGGAAGTATCTTTAATAGTAAATATTTTTCGATGACGACACTGTAGTATTGGCAGATGTAATGTAAAAAAAAAAAAAAAAATACAGCATGGATCTGCTATTAATTTGATTATTTTTTTTCCTTCTTTTCCCCTTTGTTCTTTTATATATCCATATCCATATCCATATCCATATCTATCTATCTATCTATCTATCTATTTCTTCTAAAATGTCTTCTATACTACAGGAGTCCTGGTAGAGTGATTAGAAAGAGATGTGTCTATAATAGTCACTATACTAAATCTCTTATAGTGTCGTTGATGTTCATACACACGTCTATTTAGAGCGCTACATGGAGTTGCTTAGAAGCCGTACCACTGTTCCTTATATCCTTCCTCCTTTGGAAAAGGGAGAAGACGAAAGACTGATCATCTTGCCTGGAGAGGATGAAAATGACTCTACAAAGACAGGAAGACCTGTTGGATCTGCCTATTATTCTGTCCATGAAAAGATCAAGTTTATGGATTTACACGGCATTTCTATTTCTGTGGTGAGTCTGGCCAACCCATGGCTTGACTTTCTACCCCCCACACCGCACACCCTCAGTATTGCAACAGAAATGAACCAGGCCATGGAGGATATGTGCAGTAGTGAAGCAGCCCAAGGACGTCTGTATGCCTTTGGTACGCTGCCTATATCCTCTGTTGAGGGCTCCATTGAAGAAGTAAAGCGTATTGCCCAGTGGCCTCATTTGAGAGGTGTTATCATGGGAACAATGGGATGTGGCAAGGGATTGGATGATCCTGCTCTTGTCCCTCTGTTTGAGGCCATTGGTCACTACAACCTAGTGGTGTTCTTGCATCCACACTACGGACTTTCTCTTCCTGGTTCTGATACCAACGACGTGGGCCATTCACTTGCACTGGCCCTTGGGTTTCCATTCGAGACAACCCATGCTGTTTCCCGGTTGATTCTTTCAGGTATCTTTGACCGTCTTCCCAATCTCAAGTTGTTGTTGGCCCATGCTGGTGGAACTCTGCCCTTCTTAGCAGGTCGTTTGGATTCTTGTGTTGCTCATGATCCCCATGTCTCTTCTCGACTGAAGCACCCTCCCTCCTACTATATCAGAAAGCTCTACTGCGATGCTGTTATTTACCATGAGACAGGCGTCAAGGCTACTGCGGACTTTGTGGATCCTCAGAACATTATGTTTGGTACCGACCATCCCTTTTTCCCTCCCCTTGAAAAGAGCCATGGCTCAGAAAGATGGCTTTCTGTTGAGAGTAACTTCAAGGCAATTACCAATGCTGGTTTGGAAGAGAGTGTTGTGCGCGGTATTCTTGGTGGCAATGCTAAGCGGCTATTGAATCTACAATAGAAAGAGATCTTTGCATGTACCTTTTCTACAAGCAAGACAAGAAACAAAAACAAAAAAGTACATAGATATACATATAAAGAATGATTTATCATATGTTTGGAGAAGCACTAGCAAAGACTACCGCTGCCCATAGCAACAGGGATGGCACTAGAATAGTCCCGTTCCCTTATTAATGGATGGACATATAGGAATAGCTGGGTGGGCTCAGAACACCTATCATGGATAGAATGACAGCAAGCAGAACATTCAGGCACCAGCTAACAATGCATAGAACAAAGGATACATTGTAGCGAGCCCCTATGTAGAAGAAGGCGCTTGTGTTGAACAGGTAGGCAATGACGCCCATAGAAAATGCCTGAGGAATGGCTATAGAAAGAAGAGAAAAAGAAAGAGCAGTGGGTTTGGTGCCTGTATCAGCAGTAGGTTCTTTCCCTAGTCCCTAGTCCACTCCTATAAATGCACTCAGCCAACCTACCTCCAAGCACAAATAAACTATACAACCAGTGTTAGCTGTCCGTGCAGTGTACCGTATTTAGCTTTGAATTACCATGCAATTCCTTTCCATGCCTTTTCTCTGTTCATTCTACCACCACAGAGTGCTCCAAGCAATGCCAGAACAGTCAGTCCACCCACCACTGCAGCCAAGACCATGCCTGCAGCAGATGCGTGCCTATGAGCGAGAAAAAAAAGGTGGTTCGTCTTATTTTCTTTCGTCCAATTCACTTACCACAGCTCACAGAATCCCTCTAATAATAGAAACCACTGTTATTGATACTGTAGTGTACTCTTCATCCGCCCATCTTACCTTCTTCACAGGCCTTCTGATCTCCTCTTGGAAAGGGAATACAGCTACCCGACAGACTAGACAAGAGTTCAAATGATTCACAGCCTGTATTCCACGAGTCACTTACTTGTTGCACTCTCTAAACAGTCCGTAGCTTTTCTCATAGTAAATAGGGACAGGTATGACAAAGCTCACCCTTTTTATTGTTATTATTAAAGCAGCCCAAGACAAGTGCATATAGAATAGACAGCAGATGGATAGATAGATAGATAGATAGAAAAGAGAGTCAGCCTGTTGTTTCTCTCCACTCTTTACCATTTTGGTACTATCAGTGCAGTCAAGGTCAGTGAGTAGTTGATAAGAAATAAGATAAAGAACACAAAATTGGTGACAAAAGAAATCGTCATGGCAACAGTAACAATAAAAAATAAAAAAATAAAATAAAATAAAAAGAGAGAGTCGTGTGAGTTGAGGCAAAGAAAAGGAATATTAAAAAGTAAAAGAAGAGCGTACTTTTAACTATGGAAATCTTTCTTTCCTAACAAGGAAGGTCATGGATGTATTGGAACTCAGACTACCTCCAGCGAAGGAAAAAGAAAGAAAAAAAAAAGCCCGAGGTCATGGGGAAAACACTTCATGTCCAACCAGTAACAAATAAAAGACTATGTTTTCGTTCAAGCCGTTTTATCATTTAAAACACTTTGTACAAGAGGAAGATAAAAGTCTTCAAGATCTGCTGGGGTCAGAAAAGAAGTTCATATCACTACTGACACAGGTGGCAGAAGAGCGTCGTATAGCAGCAAGTCATCTTGTTCGCTATGCAAGTCCTTTAGGTGATGACCTGTCTGTAAGTGTAGTGAATGTTTTGAATGAACAAGGAAGCATAGATGAAGAAGAAGAAGAAAAAGAAAGAAAAAAAAAGAGTGCTGTAAAAGTGGATTTTATTTGAGACTTAATTCAATCGATTTCAATGATAAATAATACGCTTTATGTTTTCATCTAGGATGTTACCAAGAAACTCGGAAACCTTTTCACTTTATGGTCCAATGTATTTATTGAATTTGCAGGTAGAGAGCCAAAAGAGAATGATTCTGTGCATTTAGAGGATGGAAAGGGGGAGTTTCATGGGGAAATACTGTGGTATGCGCTCTTGGCAATCATAATAATATTGAATGGAAAATGTATCTATACAAAGGCAGCTGTGAACAGTACAGAGAAACCATCAAGACTATTGGAGAAAGAGACAGTCTACTCACTGAAGGTCGGGAGAAGAAAAAGCGCCTGAGAGAAAACATTGAAAGACTGCAAGAAACTCGCCCTGATGCTGTGGAGAAGATGGAGGATTTGAAGGCTCAATTGACTCTATTGACAGAAGCAACAGATCCTGATGAAGTAGAAATGGGTAATTTCAAAAGAGTGGCCTCTCGTGAAGCCCTATACCTTCTTCTCAACGGTATGCAGGAGCTATCAAGCAAGACAGATATCATTGCATCTTTTGGAAAATACATTGTTGATGAATTAGAAGTGACTCCATTGAAGCTAGGAGAAGCAGTGGCTGAGTACCAAGGCATGTATACTATCCATTTTGTGAGAAGATGACTCTATATTTTAGAATGAACACCAAACACTAATAGCACTTGATAATAACACAGGCACAGAAAAGACATTGCGTATTGTAAAAGATGCCACCCATGCCTTGGACAACTGGAAACCTGATAAAGCAAAGGTGCGAAGAACCCTTACCTCTCATCACGGACGCAATCCCCTGATTCCACCTCGTACCAGCTCTATAGAGCCTAATATAAAAAGATACTCTCTAGAAACCACAAACAATAAGCCAAAAGAATCACCCGAAAGTAACACACACCCTGATACACATCAAGACGACATGGAGTCCTCCAACACTTCTATCAATGCACATTACGACAAGGAAGAAGACAATTACGATGATGACGATGAGAAGAAGAAAAAAAGATACAAAAGAAACAAGCCTTGCTGTGAATGATACCCCAACCACACACCTAACTGTCAAACACCATTCCTTGCGCAAACCAGACGAATCTGGTGCTCATCCAGACCCATCGCTACTGCCTCAACAAAGTGACTATAACGAACATGAAGCCATGCCCTCCTCGACACACCACCCACCTTTTATTATGCCCCTTCCTACACCCACCCACCCACCTCCACCCCATGGCCTTTCACATGTCTATCTAGGTCTGCTAGACCACCAGAAGCTATACCAGTTCTATCAACAGTATACACCTCCTAAACCCTATGAAGAAATGGCACGTCTCCTTGGTTCTCCTGCTGTTTTCCATCCTTTGCCAAGCACAAGTCAAAAGAGTACTCGACTTGGACTCCGGGCTGATCCTGGCGGGTTTGTTCTTCCCAAGGAAAACCCAAATTACCTGTCCCCACGGCCTTGTGTCTCTGCTTCCTTGTCAACGTCAAACTCTGTGTCTGATGATGAAAAGGAAACGACCTGAGGTCTGCCTTGTCATGGCACTCTAGCATCTTTTTTTTATTTATTTTTATTTTTATTTTTTATTTTTATAGAGATAGATAGATAGACAGACAGACAGACAGACAGACAATGAAACCAATAGAAAAGAAACCAAAGACTCCTCTCTATCAACACTTTCTATGGGTTGCATTTTGCATTTATCATTTTTATTTTATAGTTCTAGAGATGACTTTTAAAAAAGAAAAAAGAAAAGAAAAAAGACTTACACAAAAGACGCCCTTGACAAACAAACAAAAAACAAGTAAAAACACGCTCTTTTATATCTTGTGGTTAGGTTTTTATGAATTCATTGAAGCTACTCATTGAAATGCACTGCACTTTAATGCACTGCAATGCAGATGAATGAAAAAAAGTGAGTCTTCAATAAATATAGGCACATGAAAAACGTTCAGTTGTTTGATCTGCATAGACATCAAAAACAAAGACAAAAATTGAAATTGACACGAAAATAAAAATAAAATAAAATAGCCCATGACAAGATGGATGTTTCTAATAATAATAATAACAATAATAACAACAAAAGAGGGTTTTTATGATATTCAAAAGGCAACAAAGAAAAAGAGTAGCCAACATAATGTGTTTTATTTTATTTTGTCTACTCTCACATCTATTTTACGTTATTCTTCATGGTATTCCTATGCTTCCCATCAAATGCATTCTTCATACTTTTATTTTCTCAGCTTCAAAAAATAAAGTAAAAACCTTATTCACTTGCCTATTAAAACCATAGAATAGAGAGTGATAAAGCCTATGTTTTATTTTATTTTTATTTTATTTATCTTTTTGCTACACGTGTGATAAATAAAACAAAACAAAAAATGGGTGAGGGCCTAGACTCATTCTCTTCTTTGTCCACGAGCACCCCTCTGTCCACGAACACTCTTTTTTCCACAATGATTATCTATGGCTGCCTTTTTTGAAAGACCAATTCTTGGTTGACGTTTATGCACAGGCTGTTCCAAAGAATCAGGAGGAGTTTTCATGGCAGAATTTTGAGATGGAGGTTGAGGGCTTTCAGGTGTTTTAGAATGTGCAGGAGGCGATGGACTCTTGAAGAACTCGTAGGGTGTGTTGGAAGTAGGCGAGAAGCCACTTGTGTCTTTGATGAGGTGATCGGAAAAAAAGGAATCACTGCTAAGGGTGGGCCATACGGATCGGGCAGATTTCCCCAACATTGCCTTTGTCACAGGCTTTACTATTTTTCTCGAGACATCATGGCAAGATTTTTGTTTTGTTACAGTACTGCCAACAGAGTGTCTGGTATTGGCCATGGAAAAGATAGGCTTGGTATTCATTGAAGAATGACCAGAGCGAAAAGGGCGGTATTCACCGTGGTATTCTCTTTCAGAGTCTCCACTCAAATCACTTGACTCTACATAGTCAACCTTCTCTTTAGGGACAGTGGGGCGGTTAAAATGCCTGTATCTGGAATCAGTTGGGGCATGGCAGGAGTGGCATTGTGTATTTCTATTCATCTTTTTTACAGTGGCTGAGGAGTTCTCAGGTGCTCTATTAGCATGGATAAAAGTACGTATAGAGAGTGTGGGTGGAATAATAGTAATCAGAGTGGGAGGAAGAGAAGGAGAGGGTGATGGTGAGTGCGATGGTGAGTGCGATGTTGCATAGTCAAAACTTTCTGAATCCTCTATAGACAAAAAGGAGTCATTGCTTGTGAGAAATGTTGGCATTTCAAAAGATTCTCCATCTTCTAAAGAGAGAATATCTTCCTGGTGTGGGTGAGATGTATGTACACCATAGGGTTGGGTATCTTCTATAGGTAAAATAGTCTCCTGGTGTGAATGAGATGTCTGAATACCATAGGACTGATTATTATCTAGAAAGGGATTCGATCCTTGACGTGAGAGAGATGCCTGAGCACTATAAGGCTGAGTGTCTCCTATCGATAGAGAGGATCCTTGACGTGAGAGAGATGCCTGAGCACTATAAGGCTGAGTGTCTCCTATCGATAGAGAGGATCCTTGACGTGAGAGAGATGCCTGAGCACTATAAGGCTGAGTGTCTCCTATCGATAGAGATGATCCTTGACGTGAGAGAGATGCCTGAGCACTATAAGGCTGAGTATCTTCTATCGATAGAGATGATCCTTGACGTGAGAGAGATGCCTGAATACTATAGGACTGATTATTATCTAAAAAGAGATTTGATCCTTGGCGTGAAAGAGGTGTTGTGCGGCCATGAATTGGGCTGCTTCCTTGAGACAAAACTGAGTCTGGGCTTTTAGGAGATAGTATGAGGTCGTCGATTGAGCTATTTTCTCGAGACGAAGAAGACCTAAGGAAAGTCCCAAGTTATGGAGGTGTTAGTGACAAAATAAATGGTAGAAACAGACAGTGGAGAATAGGTAGCATGCTTTGGCAAAAGGGTGCCTATAAAATAGAAGATACTTAACAGGAAGAAAGCAGACATTAGACTGCTTGTTTATTCAATAAATCATTCGGGTATTTATACTAAATAAATAAGTCTACGATCTATCACTATTTGATAACAATAAATAGAAAGAAAAAAAAAGATAAGAGCTACAGTCCATACAGACAATTACCCCCTCTTTTATCATAAGACGTAGACAGCACACTAGGGGGTCATCCCACTGCTCAAGACAAAGATTCATGGTGTGTGTGGGTGTCTGTCTAATAAAATAAATAAAGGGTACTGCGTGATCTCAATTATGAATCACTCCAAGATCATTCAACACAAAGGTCCTCTTATGACAAAAAAGACCCCTGGAGAGTGATCCGTATCTTTTGGTCTGTCTGTGACAAAGAGTAGTGTCTTGTAGATGTTGGGAGGTTGTAGGGCTGGATGTCTTTCTATGATCAATAAGATTCATAGTGTGTGAGCAGCAATAATAGCAGTCACATTTGACTGTTAGGAAGTGCAAGTGGCTATTGAGTGATATGTAACAATAAAGATCCAACTACTACACACCAGGAGATTTTTCTGGCCTTTAAGCGGTGCTATCTCTTTCCTTTTACGTCGAAAATATTTTGCCCTTTTATGGAGCTGTGTTTAAAATCATAAGGTTTGTGGATATCCAATTTATTATTTCCTTTTGTGGAATACTTCACTATCAAATTGTATTATCAATAGAATATAGTGTTGATGAATAAAATTGTTTATTGTAATAGTATAGATAATACTCTATTATGACTATAGCTACTGCCCAAGTGCATTCCCTTATAGAAATAGAATCCACACCCTAAAAACCCAATTCTTTGTTCTTGGAAGATAGATAACTATGCTCAGTAGTATACCCTAGACACTATTGACCTTGTAGAAGACTACTTGGGACTGACTTGAGAAGAGTCTTTATTTATTAACAATACTATGGGTATCTTGTGGAATACAACAAGCTTAAGCCCAGATGAAGACTCTGTTACAGGGCACTAAGCAATATCTTTATAATAAGAATTTAGACAATTATCTAAAGAACAACTGTTCCAAATCTTGTGTTATTCTATAAACCTTTTATTATGAACATCTTGTACTGATAGATATGCCTTTATTTTTCAAAATAAGAAAATAAGAAAATAAAATTGCTGTTCACTCATTTATTGTATGGGACTGTATATATGCATAGAAAACCCATGTGATTCACAGTTTCCATTGATAAAAATACAAACATTATGCTTTAGCACAACTTCTTGGTTTTCAAATTACGGATTGAATCAATGCCTATGAAAATCAATTATAAAACAGACATAGTATAAGAGAAAGGTCAACTCATCTTTCATCTTTTCTTCATGGAACGTGCTCTGAGGATTATGGCAGTGAAGAACTCAATCACTGGTATTGAATAGAAGCCGATGTATCTATCAGGACATACATCTTCAACAGTCAATTATAAAAGGTTTGCAAGACACCTCGAGAAGAGAGACAGAATCACCACAGTGTTGCATAACTAATTATTCAAATGAAGATACTGCTGCTGTGGAAAACCAGAAGGTCAATAGCCTAATCCTATTTCTTAGAATGAAGCTTTTGATCTTTGTTAATCAACAACAATTGGACAAACATCTAGCTAGTAGTAACCAACCCACCAAAACATCAAAAAAGAATCCAGTGTAATTATTGCTACACTACATCCAGATACACGTAAGTCTTTTTTTTTTTTTTTGGAACCATACTACATTTCTACACTCTATTTTATTTCCTCAAAGATACATCTATACTTTATGAGAATACCCCCTTTTAAATATATCAGCCAATTATAAAAATAGTGTTATTTTATTGTCCATGTATTTACTTTTATATCCCAAATATCTTTGGGTGTGTACCCAATCCCCAGCCAAACCTTTAGGCTCAAGTAGATAGGCAATACTGTTAAATTACTCTATTAAAACACCCTTCCATTTGCCCCTAACTTGTAAAAACTAATTATAAATAAATGTCTTAATAATACATTTTATCTTACTCTAAAAGAGCTTTTTATCCAACGCTATATCGGTCCCTTAAATCAATGATAGTGTGCACGTCCTTGCATAAAGTGAAATGTTGAATAGGAAGAAGGACATGGTGTCAGAGTATGATATTTCATCTCATCCAATGACCTGTCTTTCTGTCTATATAAGTATATAAGTATATAAGTATATAAGTATATAAATATATAAATATATAAATACATCAGCAACATCAAAGACCCCTATTAACGGGTGATTGTTTTCTATTGATGTTTCTTATTTATCCAATAAACTCATGTCCTGTCTTAGTAAAAGAGAAAAGAATAAAGTCAATCTAAGGCTCAGTTTATTCTATTCCCCTTGATAGTCACAGCCACACTTCTCATGTTGTGAGCCATAGTACAATGGTAATGCTGAAGGAAGATGATATGGTTACAAGATATCTGTCAGATGTCTATTGAATGTCTATTACTGTTCTCTTTTGCTTAGAATAAAGATAGCCCCAATAACAAATAGAATTGAAGTTTTTCTTTTTCTTTTTCTATTTCTTCACCCTTCTCATGTCTGGTACTGTCCATAGAAACCAAAGATCAGTACAAAAATAACCCATGCAATAGTAAAGATAGACAGAAAATTAAACGTACCTTTCTAACAAAAACAAAGACCTGGTTTCTTCTTTTTTTTCTTCCCTTTTGAGAAAGGGAACCTTCTTCCTTCTCTCTGCTTATTTTCTCTCAAGAATTCCATAGAAATAGAAGGGGTATTTCTAGGATTCATGCGTTTCTTCACCCGGGGTTTCAATACCACTCGCCACAGACAGTCTATTCCACGTGGGATGATGTCACCCAGTCACTGTTGTTTACAAGTGAAGTCATGACTGCTTCATCCACCTTAAGTCTCGGTCGCCCCCCATTCTCCGCGCCATGTTCAGTGCCTACAGAAAGAGTCTTCTTGGCGCTGTAACAGCCGCCCCCACATTCCTCCGCCATGGTCTCCTCATGACACCCAGGCCTATCGTACAGCACCCTGCCATAGCCACGACGATGGTCCGTTTTGCCTCCAGCTTCTCTCCACGCCGCACAAAGTACCGCAAGGCACACAAGGGTAAGATTCCTCTTCCCACCGGTGGATCGACCAAAGGTACTACTGTTGAGTTTGGAGAGTACGGTCTGCGTATCAAGGAGGGAGCTCGACTGACAGCCAGACAACTGACGGCTGTCCACAATGCCATTCGTCGAAAGATCAAAACAGTCAAGGGCTCACAAGTGTGGATGCGTGTGTTTCCTGATATCCCGGTCACTAGCAAGGGCAATGAAGTGCGTATGGGTAAAGGAAAGGGTACTTTTGAATATTGGGCATGTCGTGTTCCTCTCAATCGCATTATCTTTGAGATTGGTGGGTTGCGTAAAGAGATTGCCAAAGAAGCATTCCGTCTTGCCAGTCACAAGCTGCCTGTCAAGACAGAAATAGTGGAGCGTGGTGCCAAGCCTATTGTAGGTGCTGGTTACATTCCTCTTCCTCTTCCTCAAGGAACTCCCCAAAGTCTTGCTGTGACTCCCATTGTAGAAACAGAGACTGCTATTGTACAGTAGACTATATAAAACATGGCGTATTTTATCACTCTTTTATGGAAAGAAAGAAAGAGAGGGCTGTCAAGGAGAAAGTGTACTTTTGTAGGAGGACAGCATAAAGAGAGAATAAGAGAAAGAGAAAAGAAACAGTCACACTTATGCAGAGTAGAGACAGGGAAATATTAGAATTAGACAATAGAAAGTGAAGCAGCAAAAGAAAAGAAAGAAAAGAAAGAAAAACAAGGGAACGGTGGTTCTTCTCTTGTGATAAAGTTGACTGTCTTTTTACCTACCCATCAACACAGCAGAAGAAGAACACGTGGATCTCCCTTGTGCTTTTGTCCAATGCTACTGTGGTTGTTGATGCTGCTGGTACACATGTTCAGGCACAATGGACTGCAATGAAGGAAGAGGCCAAGATTGAGAAGATTCGGGTTTTGCAGTGTCATTGTTGCTGGTGGTGTTGCTGTTGCTGTGATGGGAAGAAAGAGAAGAAGATCCTGTCTCTTTCCCTTGTTCCTCTGTTGACTTTGTCTTTGGCATAGTCTCCTTGTGATGCAGAACAGCACTGCACAGTTGCGATAAAAGGTTCAGCTTGGATCCTTCTTCATCCAGATCAGGTGTGGTGATGGACTTCCCACCAGCCCTTGGTGTGTGTGTTGTGGTGGGTGTTGTGGTGGGTGTAGGCGTGGAGGGTGTGGTGTCTGAGGATGCATGTTGCTTTGCTGGATCCACAGGCGGGGGTTCATTGGAGGGTACAGAGGACTGGTGTTGCTGGGGAGAGAGGAGGTGCATGGCTGTTTGGTAGGTAAGCATGGAGGGATGGGTCGGGTACATTTGCTGGTACGCAGGCTGCATAATGTAGCCCTGTGACATGATATAGGAGGAGTTCTGGTAGTTGACAGCATGGAATGGGTCATAAGGACCTGCTGTAAGAGGTGGATAGTGCATAGGAGCAGATGTTGTGCGTGCATCTGCCGTACCAGCACCCACAGGAGAATAGAGTCCAGTGGTGAGAGAAGATGGATTGTGTGTGGAGGCAGTGGAGGAATCTGCAGATCCATCTAGGGTGGCTGTATGAGCCAAGGGTATGCTTGGAAAATAGACCTCTTTTACCTTGTTTTCTTTTTTTGTAGGGACCTCTCTTGACTCCCTTTTTACGTTCTTTCCTTACAGAATCCACGCATGTATCTACTAAACCGTGCTTGACACACCGTTGGCAGGGGCGTTCTTCGTCACACTTTTTACAGGCCTTTTGACAATTGACTGTATAAGATAGTCAGTGGTATTCGTAGGACAGTCAGTGGCATCAGTATAGTACATACCACACGCATTCTTGACTTGCTTTCGTTTGGCCTTTCCTGGCAAGCCATAGCTATTGACAGAAGCCACCTGCAGTACTTGAGGCTGACCAGGATAAACGGCCATACCTTCCGTCAAAGGCATTCCCATGGAGTGTTGCTGTTGCTGTTGCTGTTGTAAATTGGCACTGTAGCCAGGAAAGTAGGGATTGTTGTGGATAAACTGCATAGTCACTCTATACATAACCAAGCATCAGTCCCATAACGCGTGTTGTTCAATGTCCACTGCAACAATTCCAACCATCTCTGCTTTTCCTTTGTTTCTTTTTTTTGTTTTTTTTTGTTTCTTGTCACCTCTCATGACAAGGGATGAATCCTCATGACACTTCGGGGCATGGATTTGGGAGCGAAAAGCAGGACGGAATGAGATGTTGAGCGGAGCCCATGAACCTCACCAAGTGCAAATAGAGTAGACGACGCTGCTTGAAAAATAAAATAGAATAATTTTGGCAAGACGCTTTTTCACTAATGGACAGACAGAAAGCGGGTATTAATCACTGACAAGGGTACAAAATGCGTCAAGACGAAAAGATAGCGGAGAACCAAAGGAGCCTTGGGGTGGGTGGAGTATGCTGTGAAAATAGAATGTACAAAATAGGGTGTGCTGTGAAAATGTAGACAGAGACACTAGGGTGTGCTATGAAAATGAGTGTTAAAAGCGCAAAGAAATTGAAACAGTAATCAAAATAAAAGAATGAGAAAAATAGAAAAATTTTCTTTGTGTTCAGAAAAGGAAGGAAAAAAAAAGAAGAAAAAAAAAGCACTCCAAAATAAAGCAAAAAGCAACAAAGAAAAGAAATCAACAAAGAGATAAAATTCTTCAGTGACTCTCTGTTCTAGTAAGGGTGGTTTGTTGGGCTGTTCTTTGTCAAGGCAGGAAAAGCATTGACGTCACACGAATGGATTTGGGTGCTATCTGTAGGGATGGCTTATCATGGAGGACGTGTGCCTCAAGTGCTGCACAATAGACACAATAGACAAAATAAAAATGTGCTGCACAAGTGCCTCAAGTGCTGCACAATAGACACAATAGACAAAATAAAAATGTGCTGCACAAGTGCCTCAAGTGCCTTAAGCTATGAAAATCACTTTATACTTATTCTGTAAAAGTAGCCCTACAAACAGAAGAGAGACACCTAGAAATGACTCAGAAATGTCCGTAGTGTCTTGTTACTGGCCGCACTTGTAGGCACAAAATGACTGGATCCCTATTAATCCATCTGTTCTCAACACTAGCACTTACGCTCCAGGATGCCGGAATAGGGTTGGGTTGATAAACTGATGGGACAGGGCAAGACTGGCCTCTTCCAATACAACAGTATCCGTCTCGCCAATAATATGAAGACTGGGGGATGGGAGCTTGGGTGACTTGTAGACATGATGGATGGCCCCCTTGTGGTCGTCTTTATAGCCACTCAGAACAATCACAAATCGAAAGGGTGGGTGGGCAATGTCCTTTGCTATGAACTCCGGAAGCGTAGAATGCACAAGCAGTAGCTGTAGCAGCGATCCAACCGCAGCCCCTGGAGTACACTCGATAAGCTATCAAACACAAGAGTCTTGCTTACCTTGAGAAAACCCCATCACACCATCAAATGGGCCCTAATAGTAAGAGTCCTCTAGCATCACTACAGACAAACACACATGTTATTTACCTCTTCCAATAGTATCTGTGTGAGGCAAGTCATCGTGGCCTCAGATCCATGGTTGTATTTTCCAGAGAAACTGTAGCGCGAAGGATACCACCAGGCAAAAGTCTCTGATTCTGCTCATACAATGCATCATTAGCCTACAAAGAGGGGAGGAGTCTGAGTGAGATTTCTACCTTTAGAGCACTCTACAAGATCCATGGAACGTTCACCCACAGTAGTAGCATCAGGTGCTTCTATGCGGTGAGGGGCTGTTTTATAGACTAAAGAAAAACACGATCAATAAGAGAGTGGTTTAGAAGAGGTCTATATTTACCAAAATCAACAGTTCCAGAGAGGTCTTTTGTGAAGCGTGCACACTTTTTTTCAAACACTGTTGCGTTTTGTCCAAATCCATGAAGACAAAGGATTTTTAGTTTTCTATCTGTCATGGGAAAATAAAATATAAAGTCTATTGTGTTGATGTGCTTATGAGTTTTCGTTTATAGATCTGTGCTTCTACTCTTTAATGTACATGATAATACCGTGTATCTTCTTTCCTCGGTCACACGTTGTAAAGGAAGAATGTCTTTTGGGATGCCAAAGCAGTTGTGTTGAGTGAGTAACTCATCAATTTAATTCCCGATCTACATTTACATAGCAGAGCCACTTTTTAATCCATCTCTTCATCGTGTTCAAAAACTCCAATAACAAAGAAGTATGCTTAAGTAGTCAAGTTAAATGTCTCATTCATACACTCTACAAATCAAAAGACTATGTCGATACACATTCTTCCAAGGTATTGGCAATAAAAGACAAATTATTTGACAGTGTTCTCTTCTAAAATGCAACGGGCAATACTTTTCCCTTGATCCATTCCAGGAAACAGGACATTCCCTCATTTATAACAGTTGAACTCTTTTGTTAGCAATGAATCGTCTATTGATGTAAACTGAGCTCCAAGAAAGATTGCAGATATTTCAAAATATAGAATGCACTTGTAGTTGTTATTGTTTCTTATTCTAATAGTCTCTGTCTTGTTTACCTCCTTATTCCAACCCACTCTATGAAGAATATGTTGAATAACATCCAGACTAGGTCCATCATTACTCATACGTCTATGAATGATATTAATAAGTGTTCAAGAGAGACCTCCACTCGACTAGACATCCCTGGACTTGATTGAAAAATAGTTTATAAAATACTGATCCATCTTTAATGAAATACTTTTCTGTCGTCTTCTCAAGGAGCTCTTCTTTATTAGTAAAAGACATAAATATTCTATCTCATAAATAGATGAGATAATGACAGTATACGAATGTGATATTAACTTAATAAACTTAGTCTGGGCTTGAGATACAGAAACATTGCAATGAGATTAGTTTAGCAATAGAGACTTGGATAAGTATGGAAAAAATATTATTATTTTATACATCTGAATTTACAGACATAGTGATCTGTTCTTGTTCTTCCCTCACTTTTAAGCAGGATTCCTTATTGTAGACACTTGCATACTTAAAGGCCTAATGAGAATAAGTACCTTAGCATGTAGGCCTGTTGATTTACCTTTTTATCATATCTTTCCCAGTATCTCGATGTCAAATCAATCTTGTTGAATGGAGTGCCACACTTTATACCCTTTCCTGTCCAAATACCCTAAACTCAAAATAAGTAGGATGGTTGCTATCCTACACTTACCCTTGTACAGAAATCCACAAACTTCATTCCATGGCACTCAAAAGAAGCAATTCTTTGGAATTCACCAGCCATTGTATAGGAAATGATCTTTGAGCCAGTCTCAAACTCTGTTTTTCATGCCATTCAATTCTATCTTTCTTTCTTCTTTTACAACTTACTTGCTTTGAACTGTTTTTTACAGAATACACATGTCGACACTAGATTATAAGCCTCTTTGGGATCACCCACATAATACATGCGCTAGGATCCAATCAATGACAGATCAGACTCTGTTCTATACTTCATTATTCCAGTAGATAATTACTTCTTGGGTCATCTCAAGAAAGAAATAATGCACATTGTGACAATCATCACATTCTGCCTATAAAGACATAATACATTAACACCATACTACAAAAGACGGCCAACGTACTCTAAGGTGCCATACATAGCCTTCAGAAGGAGTAATCTCAGTGATATTGTCCAAGCCAGCCTTCAAATATAGATCGACTATCTACCAAAAAGAGTTTAATGAATCTATTCTATTGAATTATAGGTGCTTATACATAAGGAGAATAGATATGTAGATTAGCCCTGTAACATGTATATACCAGCATAATGTTCAATAGAGAAGATCATTTGGCTGTGTTTATCTGATTCTTTATATGCTGCAAAAGGCAAAACATTTACCCAATTTGATTACAAGACAAAGTCGGTAAGGCTTTTTATCTACAATAACTAAGCCCAAGGTTTATTATTTCACTGCGGATATTTCACTCCAGATAATAGTAGGAGTAATAATACTGCGGTTTATATGCGTGGAGACTGAATTCAAAGTGTATTGCTTACTGTTTCTTTATGTATCTATATGGCCCTTGCCAAAATTCACTCGACCCTCCTTGGCTACAGGTAGAGTCCCTCCAAATGTGAAGTACTCAATGCCCCGGCCAATGTGCCGTTTTATCTCTATGGCAACAAGCTTCCAACCTGTGATACTTTCAAGTACCTTGGTATCCCCTTTTCACATCAAGGTATTAACCAAGACGCACTGTTCTCACACTCACAAGTCAAGGCAATTGCAGTAATGCAAAAGCTGAGAGGAATGGGTGTAAACATGTATGGCTTTGGGATTACAGCAGCCCCAAGAGCATATACTGTTTTTGTTTGGCCTATTCTTGAGTATGGGTTGGCTATTTGTAATGTCAATAGACTAGGCATCCGCCCGCTACAAACCTGTCAGTCTGCTTGTCTGAAACTTTGTCTCGCTAGATCTGCTACTGCTAGGTTTGGAACGATCCAGGTTGCCCAATTAGCCGCCCTCCCTAACATATACTCTCGTTTCCTTTATCTGCAAGCTAAATTTGTTGAGCGCGCAGCTACCCTTCCTGAAGACACCCTCCTCTGGTGCCTTGTCCTGCAGCTTTAAGCACCCAAGAGTAAAGTCAGATGGATTAAGCTACAGGGCAATGCACTCTGGCAAAATGCTCAAAGAATAGGACTGGCTCACAACTCTCCTAAATATCCATTAAGGGTAGCTTATCTTGAACGTCTTCAAAGTGAAATGAATAGTCTAGTGCATGGCAAGAATCCGCTGGTGACGGTAGCCCATGGACTCTATAGACCTGTTTGGGATCCAATTCTTCTACTACCGTGCATGCGCAAAGAGAGACATTGTCTGTTAAAATGGAGGATTGCTTGGTTACCACCAACACCTTTAGTTCCTTACCAATGTGGCCACCCATCTGTCAATTGGAACCACTTTCTCACCTACACATTGGTTGATCATGAACGCTCCATGTTCTTGTTCTTCCTAGTTCCTGCACCACCACACAACGTTCATCCAATTGACTATTGTCTAAATTTTCTGCCTTGCACGGCTAAGTCATTTTATTAAATGGCGAGATCTCTGGTCCAGTCTGTTAATACTGCTGCAAGCCATTGATCGAGCCACGTCTACTCGAGACTTTAAGGTAGAGCCATCAGCTGGTAGCTTGATCATTGAGGCTGCTGATGGGTGTGCTGAGCGGGAACACTGATGCTGTTATAGAGTGCAAAGGACTCCTTCAGCAACAGACGCTGTATCCTCACTTCTCCTCCGATCTCTCCTCTACCATCCATTCTTAACCCGTTTAGCAAAGCCAGAAGCTGCTAGTGTAGTTGCTGTATATATTCTCAGGATTGTCCGAGTTGCTCCAAGTATCCCTCGTTGGATTTTGGATTGCCACAGGATGACGGTTATCTTTTTTTGGTGTCCTGGTTTCCATGCTGACTTTATGGCCTTTTGGATGTCTATTCATAATTCTCATTTTACCATCATTTCTCATTTACCATCATTTTTCCCTCATTGAGGGTTTATATTTCTCTTATTCTTCTGTTTCCTCTTTCCTTGCATTATTATTTTTCACTTGAGTATTTAGAGTATTTATATATTTATCATAGTTTTCCCAAAAGTTCTCATAGGGCGGCTCATATGTCCAATGCGCGAATAGCAAACCAAACACCCAAAAATAAAAATAAAAATACTTTGAACTTTATGTATCTATAAGATTATCTCCAAATGCCCCCTTAGTCTAGCATTTGTTTCTAGCAATGTCTATTGTCTTTTCTTAAACTATCTTGGGTTGGATGATGAGACCTACTCTATCATTTGCCTAGGCAACTCTATAGCAAATGAAAACACCTTGTGCTATAGCTATCACTTTAAAAACCTGGCTCAGTGTAGAAAGCAACAGTATTTTATACATTTGATTTGCTATGTATTTTTGTCTATTTCTCCTTTTTAAAGCGTACTTCAATATTGGAGATACCTACAGGTTCATTGACCTGGAAGAGTGGACACATTAGCCTCTTCTCTTATTCTGTTCTACTCCATCCGCCCATTGACTTGCCTTTTCATCATACTCGGCCCATTCTCCCTCCAACAAATCAATGTCTTCAAATTTTGTGCCAGACTCTGCACCTTTTGCTAACCAAGAATCCTAAACTCAAAGAGTAAATGACAGTGACTTTCCTTTACTTACTCTTGGAGAGAAATCCACTAATTCCAGTCCTCTGCAGTCAAAAGAAGCAATTCTTTGGAATTCACCCGTCTTTGTATAAGGAAGAATCTTTGCTCCAGTATCGAATTCTATTTTCAATTCAATTCAATTCAATTCAATTCAATTCAATTCAATCTTTTTACAACTTACGTGCTGTGGATTCTCTCTTACAGAACTTGCATCGCATAACTAGATTGGCAGATCCTTTGGACCCACTCACATCAAACATATCCTAATGTCCAATGAATAAATGCCTTGTATTCTGTACTAGACTGCACTTCAACACGCGCTTACCTCTTGATTGAAAGTAATCCAGGAAGCATCTACTTCACGACAGCTACCACATTCTATCTATAAAGAACACAGAGTCATTGGTACTGCCAGAAAAGAAGGCTGACCTACCTTAAAGTGCCACTGGTAGTCTTCAACAGGAACAAGCTCAGTGACGTTTTCTAAATCAGCTTTGAAGTAAAGACCAAGTTTCTGTCAATAAGTGTTTAGCTTTTATTCAGTTACATTTCTTATGTGTGTGTTTTTATATAAAGAAAAGGTATGACTGCTTAGAGCAGTGCCAATAACATATACATACAACCATAGTGTTCAATGAAGAGAATGAGATCTCGGTTCTGTATTCACACGACCTTTTTTTTTCTTCTTTCTCATGCG
Source organism: Spinellus fusiger (assembly GCA_025094145.1). Taxonomy (NCBI): domain Eukaryota; kingdom Fungi; phylum Mucoromycota; class Mucoromycetes; order Mucorales; family Phycomycetaceae; genus Spinellus; species Spinellus fusiger. Next base: position 91,344 of record JALLLS010000087.1, on the reverse strand, counting down.
GGAGTTGAAATGGATAGGAGAATATGAGTGGATAAAGATGTATTTTAAAGCCTCTCTTCTTTGACAAACCATTAAGTGCTTGATGCGCTGCTTTAGACAGTTTGGCATGTCCACTATGATTTTCCAAACAAATAAATCATTGTAATTGAATTCCAACCCTATTTACCCTTCCTATATATATAAAAAAAGAGAAAAAAAAAAGGTGCGAATACATTCTGAAAATAGTGTAAATACTGTTGGCTTAAGGATAACACATTATGTTAAACAATAAATGCAGTATCTGAGTTTCAATATCAGCTTTATTTTTTCCTTTTATATCCAAATCTATAGTGTTTAATTGTTAAGTCAACAGTTATTGCTAAAATAGGTATATTGAATTTTAAATGTTGCAATTTAGACATCGAATAGGTCTTTTTCAAACACATTAGCCAATCAGAGAAATATTATAATTTTATATAGTCCATGCATTTCTTATTATATCCCAAAGATCTCCTAGTGTGTACTTAGCCAAATGTCTGACTGATTCTTCCACCCCGTTTGACTTTACTGAGTCGCCACTGGTTTGGTTTCTCGTATCGATTGTACAATGGCTAGAAGAGGAAAGCATCATAGAAATACATTAGTAAGTCTATATTTTCTAATAGCCACAGACTATTTTTTTTTCTTGGTAATGTAAAAATCCGTCTTCATTACCTCAATCTTCTCTTGTCGTTTACGTTTGGAGATCTTATTAGCATCAGCAACCCGGAAAAAGGTAGGTGCAGCTTCTGTTAACCATCGAGGATCAATGGCTGTTACTTCTCTCATGTATTCTTTTGAAGTAAACACAATTTCATGGTAAATTACCCTAACATCCCAAGGTGAGTTACTTTAACTATACCCCTTACTATTCAATAGACATCCACTTACCACTCAGGGCCTTTATTAAAGAGAGCACTCGAAGGATGAATGTATACAGGTGTGCCTTCCAAAAGAGTTTTGTAGCCTTCTTGGGGATCTTTCTTGGCTGCATTTCTAAAGTAACCTGATACCAAGGCACGACACACTTTTGCATAATTACGACCACATGAAAGAATGTCATGCTTGTATCTACCATAAAGAAGAAAAAGAACAGAAGGGTCATTAGTCCATAGTTCACCAACACAAGAAGCTATCAGCAACCCACCTATCCATAATACCAAGCAACTGCTTTCGTACATCTTGTGCACGTTTCATACTTCGAGCCTGAATAAAGTTATCAAAGCACCATGGACTTGAGAATTTGCTTCCTTTCCACCCATTGTACACTGTCAGCAGTGTCAAATGATCCCCCTCAGGCTGATGGAACTTGGCTTTCTTAGCATCTGCTTGTGCCTGTTTCTCTTTTGGACGATAAAAGACATTCTGTGCAGTCAACATGGCAACAATGGTTAGAATTTCCTCTGAGCAATTCAGCTCAACCGACTGAATCAACATCTTTGACAGCTGAGGCTCCAGTGGAAACTCTGCCATCTTGCGTCCAAGTCGAGTCAACAGGCCTTCATCGTCCAGAGCCTGAAGAGCATACAGCTGCTCCAGAGCCTTTAAAAGATTGCCCTCGGGTGGGGGGTCCATAAAGTCAAAGTGAAGCAGATCATTGATCCCCATGGCCTTGAGGGTCAATACAGTCATGGACAAATTAAGAAGTTGAATTTCAGGAATAGTACTAGGTAACATTTCGTTTCTGTAAGCAGACTCGGTGTAGAGACGGTAACATTTGCCAGGACCTGTACGTCCAGCACGTCCAGCACGTTGTCGAGCAGCAGCTTGAGAAATAGGCACCACCACCAATGAGTCCATACCAAGCTTGGCATCCCATTTGTTTTGTTTGACAAAGCCAGGATCCACCACATAGTAAATACCATCAATAGTAATGGAGGTTTCTGCAATATTGGTAGCAATAACAACTTTACGACATCCAGCAGGTGGAGGATCAAAAATCTTGGACTGCATTTCACTAGGAAGTGCACTGTACACGGGAAGAATAATAAGTTCCGGAACATCAGAGCCTAGTGCTTTCATACGCTCATAAAGAATTTCACAGGAAGTGTCAATCTCTTCTTGACCTGTCAAGAAAAGAAGAATATCACCAGGTGGCTCTGAAAGATGAATCTGCATAATAGTAATGAGGGCTGCATCCAAATAATCAGGCTCTGGATCTTTTGTATAGAGAACCTCCACAGGGAAAATACGACCGGGAATGGTATAAATAGGACAGTTGTTAAAGTAGGTAGCAAACTTGTCCGCATCCAATGTAGCGGATGTAATGATCAATTTAAGATCGGGACGCTTCTTTGCTGCTCCTGATTTATTTCATAAGTACACATATACGCAGCCTCCTACTTACTTTTCAGCAGACCAAAAAGAACATCAGTAGAGATGGTTCTTTCGTGAGCTTCGTCAAGAATCACCACAGAGTACTGAGACATCTCTGGGTCGATCAGGCATTCTCTTAGAAGCATACCGTCTGTCATGTATTTGATGCGAGTGTCTGGACTAGTACAATCTTCGAAACGAATGGTGTACCCCACTTCTTGACCCACACGACATCCTACCTCTTCAGCAACACGCTTAGCAACAGACATGGCAGCTACACGACGAGGCTGGGTACATCCAATTCTACCACGGTTAGCAAATCCCTCTTCTGCCAAATACTGAGTCATCTGTGTTGTTTTTCCTGAACCTGTATCTCCAATTACTACCAACATTTGATTCTATGCCATAGGTTAAGTCTCTTTTTCTATACATAAATATATCTCTTTCTGTATTTGTCAATTACCGCTTTTACGGCTTGGATCAAATCCGCACGAAGTTTGTAAATAGGTAAAGATTCACGTTGTTCTTGGATACTCATTGAGGTGATTTTACCAAAACTGGTGGCATTGTTAAATGTAGCCTGTTTCCACTCTGCCATTTGTCCTGGCTTGGAAGTATTCGTAATGCCTCTCAAGTCCTGGGCAAACTGACGCTCTCCAGGCTCAGGCATAGGATCCAACCATGGCATGTTGACATCCTTGGGCACAGCGTCCATCTCCTCGTTCTGCTGCTGCTGTCTCAATTCTCTTCTTTCCTTGGCAAGAGCTGCTCCTGCCAATGCTGATCGATTCAATGTACCATCAGGAATCTTAACCACCTTGACAGGACTTAGGTCGAGTGTCTTTGTCGTCTGTCCCTTCAAAAAGGGGGGCTCTTCTTCACGCACTTCCACATCAATTTCCTCTTCTGTCTCCACATTGCCATTAAAGTCAGTGTCTTCGTCGAGTTCAGGGTAATCTGCTGCATTCACAACACCAGAAGCAATCAACTGCTTAATTTCCCATCGTTCAGGTGAAGACATGCGCTTCACAGAGCGTAAAGAACCATCGTCCATGTCCACATGTCTCGTTGCCGATCCCATAGGTCTGTCTGGATTACGACTTGCCATGGCTTCCATCTCTTCCTGGCTTCTCACACGCAGATGAGGTGTCAGGTCCTCTCCTGTACGCTGATCCACATCACGCATAGACAATCCCACACGTGTGCCTGCCACAGACATGACCTTGACCTTGACACTCTGGTTGCGCTGTACAATGTCACTAGGATGACGAACATGGCCAGAAGCAAGTTGAGTAACATGGACCATGCCTTCTACACGGTCTTTCACACCTTCCAATTGCACAAAGGCACCAAAATCCTTGAGGTTGGTGACCTTTCCACTGTATATTTTGTAGATCACAGGTTTGGTGTCGGGTCCACTATAACGAGAGCGATGGCGTGAAGGACTCAAGCGTCGTCTTGGGCTGCGGGAGGGAGAACGTCTTCTTCGGTAGGACCTATCTGAGGACCTATCTGAGGACCTATCACGCGATCGTTCATGAGATCGCTCATGGGATTGTTCATGAGATCTGGAGAGAGATCTGTCGCGTGATGTACTTTGTTGGACATTGCGTTGGGAAGTCTGTGTGCTGTGCAAGTCTTCTAATTCAGCAAGCATGTCGACAGCAATCTCTTGGTCCTCTTCACGCTTCTTTCTCCAGTCTGGATCATCAGCCAGAGCAAGACCAGGGAAGATTTCTGTCTTGACCTCGACAGATTCTTCACCTCTTGACCCTTTAGGTCGCATGGTCTTAATGACACGGTTCAAGTTCTCAATAAATGAGTCTGAAAAATCGGCATCTTTGAGGGATGCCTTGAACTTTTTCAATGATCCTTTGGCGCTTTCATGCAAGTGAAGAATATACTCGGCTTTTTTTTTTTTTTTTTTGCAATGTTAAATATTCAGTGGTTGAAATGGAGACACTCACCTAGCACTTTTTCTCCTATGCCTGTGTGGTTGTAAAGCTCAGTAATGATCTTGTTGATCAATGAAAGACGCTCGAGAGGCTCTAATTCGTCCATAGTGAGAGCAGAGAGTAAGTTATGGAGACCTGTGCAGTGTAATGGATCAATGGAGACACAAGGACAGGAGGCGGCACTTCAAAAGCAGTAGCGTGACGTCTGGTGAAGGAGACACTGGGCTCTTTTCTCCCTCTATTATTTTTTCTCTCTCTTTCAATGTTGGGTCCTACGCATCCCATTACAAGTCACGCATGACGTGGGCCTGGGGATTCCATGTGGAATTTAAGTCTCAACTTTATTATTTTTTCTCTCTCTAATGATGGAAAATCTCCAGAACAATAGCAGCGACGTCAAAACGTCCCAAAACATGCATAGCAATGAAGCAGCATCTTCTGTAGTAGATGACTTTTTATCAGCTTTGTTTGCTAGTAAACCAGCAACAGTCATTTCTAGTCAGGAAACCTCATCTGAGGATAAAAGCCAAGACAATGTGCCATCCGTGAATAGGAGCACACAGCCACCAGGAGGGCCAGCAGTAAAGCCACCACCTGTAACAAAACAAACAGGGATGAAGCGTGATAGAATGGCCGATGAGTTTGAAGAGTATTCTCTTCTGAGTAAGCGTCAGAGTGCAAACCCTCAGCCCAAACAGCGCTCTGGTCCTGAAAAGACTAGAGGGTTCAAGTCAGCAAGAGGACATCGATCACAAGGGCATAGGAGAGGTGGTCATTTCGCTCATCAAGGCAAACATTTGCCTGCTTTTCATGATGGGCAGTCTCATGTAAATAGTCATGCTCCACCCACAGGTTCTATGGAGTGGGGGACATCAACGCAGTCTCCTGGAGGAGGAGGAGGAGGAGGAGGAAATAGCAATAGTGGTGTTGGAGGAGGAAATAGTGTTGGAGGTGTTGGTAACAATAACGACCATAATAGCCACAACAACTATAATCATAATAACAACCACCACCACTATAACAATCACAACCATAACAACCATAACAACAACCACAGCCACCACAACAACCACAGCAACAACCACAACAACAGCAATGATGGTGGTGTAGGAAATAACCCCCCCTCCCATGGAGGCTATCACCAAGGAAGAGGCGGCGGTCCCAATGCCCACAGAAGAGGCGGCCACCACAATGCCCAGCAAAATAGGTCAGGTTCAGGCTTCTCTTCTCAGGAAAGAGCGCCTGCTGCTACGAGTACTACAGGAGTAGCTTCTGAGGGGGGAGTCCACCGCAGTATGCTAGCACCTGAGACTCGTATGCTGATTCGACGGTTACCTGCTCACATTAAGCACCGCGAGATTATTAGCCACTTTAGCAGCTATGGAGAAATCCTCGAATTTGTTCCGAAAAAGCTTCATGGCTTTGTACAGTTTAACAACCCTTATTCATGTGCTGCTGCAGTGAAAGCAGAAAGTGGCAGGTCTTTCCATGGTTTTGTCCTCGGTACGTATCTTTTCTCTTGTCCAAAAACAAATCCCCCTCTTTATGTTCTATTGTGTTCTTTGCTGGGCCTTGGTGCTCTTGATACTCTTGGTACTTTTGATAAGGAGAAGATGGTGTATGGCCCAGCATAAGACTTGCTCAAAAGGCACAGTACTCAGAAAAGGCAAAGAAAAAAGTGAATGTCCTTTTTTTTCTTCCATGTCGTATGCCTAGCACTGTTTTCTGAATGACTCTGAGTGGCTCTATTTTATTTTTTATTATTTTATTATTATTTTTTCCAGCCTGGACTTTGTCACATAGCATCAGATCATGGATAAGTCTATAGTGTCTACATTGGCATAGCATTTGTTTCTCATAGATGGACCTTCTCTTTGTCACAAAGTGAAAGAGTCTTTAGCCATAAGTCATCGGTAGTGTGCAGGTGCACGGACGGCTACTCTTTTTTTTTCTCTTTTCTCTTTTCTTTTTTCTCTATTCTTTTTTTTCTCTTTTCTCTTTTCTCTTCTTTCTTTTTATTCTCTTGTAGTCTCAAGCGACTGTTGCTTGAATGGCCTACAACCTTCTTTTTCTGCACACAGTCCTTGTTGATTTCCACTACACTTACTTTTCCCTTAATTTCCACTGCTCAAGAGGGGGTCCCTTGGATATGTCGTATAGTTTCTAATAATGTCCTCAATGTCTGTTTATTTATGTCCATCTTTGGTTGATCCTACTGCTATCTCTCTCCGTACTATTTAATCCTTGTTCTTCAGATTTGGAGATTTGTCAACCCAACTCGAACCTAGCGCGTGGCTATGATGCGTATGGTGAAGGACGAGCCAATACAGAGAAGTTCAATCATGGTCCAAGACACCGTGGTCATGGTCATCATCGAGGTCATCATGGTCATAGCCGTCCTCTGAATTCTCCTCACAACGAATATGCTTATGCAGGTGGGAATCGTGGAAAAAAGGGTGGAGGCTATATGTCCAGCCACGGGAGAGGCTATTCTCCAGAAGAAAGCAGGGAAATGCAAGAGCATGCTAGAGATTCGGACGATGGATGGGAGAATTATGACAGTGAAGTGAGAGGCCCTGATGGGATCTATCGAAATGATGGCACTAGTCCTTCCACCTATGCTTCTGGAGGATACCATAGGAACCCATCTCCTGAACCCAATGCTCATGATGAGTACAGTCCAAGTCAGAGTCTTGCCAGTAGTTTTTATGGTGGTGCTCATACATCTCAGAATGCAAAGGATCAGTTACCTAACAATACTCATCAGTACAGTTATCAGCAGAAAGATATGGGGCAGAGTGAGTCCACAGATCAATGGAATTGTAGAGGCCCAATACACTCTATGCATGAGAGCACTATGGCGAACAAGAGTGCACCCAATGCTCCTTTTGCACAGTCTTATAATGAACCGGGAAGAGTTCAGCCACCTACTATTAAACCCTCTGGAAAAGACTCCATCGATAATGGTAATGGTAATGATCAGGTTCCTATCGCCCGTAGATTTGGTGATGATGTGCCTGTGGTTGAGATATTGTGCTGGAATGACATCAACCAAAGTCACTTGGCGAATATTGGCAATGCTTTCCAAACAGCAAGAATCTCTACCCATACACTGTACTTACAACATGGACGTACTTCGCGTGAGACCGTGACCCGACATATGGTTCAGGAAGGTGTTAAAGCAATTATCATTGTTGAACCAAGACATGTACCCCAAGGCAAAGTGTATTTGCAGGCATTTGAGCCCAATGGCGATGGTAGTGTACGCTATGATGGTAAGTGGAACAGAGTGGTGGAATGAGTAAATAGCTAATACAGAAGAAACATTTTTTGTTATATTATATGTATAGAATACGATAGCATTACTATCAAAGAAGCTGTTGTTGTTGTACAGCAGACAATGAAGAAGTCTGAGCCCAACATCTTAACAGATCCACAAGCACCTTTCCATTCACAATTACGCTACAATATGAATGGATCTAGTGCTCCTAGACACTCTCCACCCACACCTCAGAAGTCTCATGAAGCCCCCATCTCTGTGCAAGCACCTCCTGCTCAGGCATCACAGCCAGCTCTTGCTAATCTTGATGTCAATACACTTGCTACCATTTATGACCTTTTACATAATTTGACTCTGCCTCAGCAACAGCAAGCTCATCAAGTGCAGCAGCCTTCAGCACCTCAACAGGCACTAGTGCAGCAGGTATCAGTACCTCAGCAGCAGCCCCCAGCTCAATCTCAACCATTTCAACAGCAAATCCCGTATCAGTCTCAACAGCCACCGCAACCACCACAACCACAGCAACCACAGCAACCATCTCAACCATCTCAACCATCTCAACCACAGCAACCATCTCAACCACTTCAGCAAAAGGCTTGGAATGATCAGCAACAGCCTCACTCTTACCAATATCAACAGCAGTCGAGCCAAGTGCCCCAAAAACAAAACAATTTTAGACCATCCCAACCATCCTACATATCTACACAACAATCTTACCAGCAGCAGCAGCAGCAGCAGCAACAACAACAACAACAACAGCCACCTTACAAAACACCATCTCAAACTACTCAGACTCCAGTAGCAGCAACATCAGTCTCTACAAGTTCAGTCCCTGATATCAGTTCTATTTCTGCTGCATCCTTACAGCAATTGCTATCAACATGGTCCAGTGCAAGTGGAATAAGTGCATTGTTGGGCCCAAACAATACAGTCCACCCACCCACACAACCTACTGATGCTATCAAATTACCTTCTACCCAGTCCTATGGAGAACCTTCCTCTGGGTATTCTAGAACCTCAATGCCTCTCCCGGCCTCATCCACAGCCTATTATTCTTCCTCCAATAACAATGACAATAACAACACTAGCAGTAACAGTAACACTATCAGTAACAGCAACAGTAGCAATTATAAGGATTCATATGGTATAAGAAATGGAGGCTATAATGATAATCCCTATATCCCAAAATAAATATACACATGCACACATTTATTCACTTATCTATTTATTTATTGTTATATGTATTTATATATACACTTTTGGCATTCTTATTGCTATTAAAATTGAATTCAATTGTCCCTCTCTATACCATCATAGATAGTTGGCTATGTTTTCGTACTCTATAAGTGGTTAGGGCCAACAGGATCAAACTTTGCCAAGTAAAAAAAGAAAGAAAAAGGCACTCTTGGACTAGAATAGGCTATCCAATCAATTTCCATGTTCATGCCGCAGTCTCTCTTTTTTTCGTATGACAAAACACACTTCTCAACGAAAGACTGCTTCCATCACAAAAGACATGGGTGTTTCTAGTCATCGCCGTGTTGAGAGTTTGTCTCTCAGCAAAAGAACCACACGATCCCAAAGACACTTTAAAGAAAGTGCATTGCCTGTTTGTGATCAGAACAATGACCAAGACAATGACCAGGACAAAATAAGTGGAAAGCGCAAAATTAGTGCTCTAGAAGAAACGGGACAAAAGCAAGAAGAAAGAAAAGCTATTATTATTGAGCAAACCACGCCCAGCTCAAGCACTTTACCTGATCAGCTATGGATAACAAGTGAATTAACACAGAACAGTAGCAATGAAGAAGAAGAGGGGGAAGAGGAAGATGAGGAAGAAGTTGACTGGGAAGACATTGCATTACCCGATAGTTATCTGCAAGAAAAGTTCACCGAGGCACACATTTACAATGATGTTCATGTTGTTCTCCAGAATACACGCCCTCCACCAAAGTAAGTCAACTTCTAAACAGAGAAAAAGAGAAATACTTAGTACGTGCCTATGCTAGAAAGTCAGTATGGGATACAACTTATGAACGAATGTTACGTGAGTGGATGCATAATAGCCATGTCGCTACTCTTATTGCACACTTTATAATACGCAATCAATGGTGTATATTTCCAGAAACATTGGTAATGAAATAGCATTGAAAGATATACATTGATAATATATATAAATATAAAAGACTATAAATAGATATATATATAAGAAAGAAGCAGTTGATTTTAGTCTAATATATAAATATGGATCTATATATTTAGGCCCTATGTTACTCAGTGGTCCCTCATCATGTACAAACACAATGCTCACGTCAACTTGATTCTAATAGTGATTTTACTAAAGGAATTCAATGGCTGTTGACTTGGTGGAAAGATTTCTTTACTATTACAGGCAGTGGTCTTATCACTCGATCCTTCAATGACTATGGGTTCTTGGCTGGTATTGATCTGATTGAAAATAGACATGTAAGTTATGAATAAAATGAGCTACCAACACATAGCCTCCTATTCTAATATATCAAATCCATTGGATAAATAGTCCCTACGTGAATTATTACTGGAACGAGGGATCGATGATGGAGACACTATTTTGGGTCTAAAAGACTTTACTAGTCGGCTTGTGATCAAGTCAGGAACACGCGATACATCTGCTGAACTTTTTGTTGCTGTTCTCAGAGCACTCAATTATGATGCACGTCTTGTCTGCTCACTACAACCCATGCCGTACCATATACCTGCGAAGCGACCCAATAAAAAAGATCCAACGACACAAGAGAAGAGGGATACTAATAGAGTCCATAGCATAGACATAGATTTCCGTACTACAACTAATAAGGATATATCACCAAAAGAGGATATGCAGTTTTCATACAGAGCTCCCCGAGTGAAATCCAAGCCATCAGTATTGAATGAGTGGAATACAACAAGATCAAAGCCACCTACTGTATGGTGTGAGGTCTACACACCACACGAAAACAGATGGATTTGTGTAGATCCAGTCAGAGGAATCTATGACAAACCCAAGAGTATGGAGCCAATTGCTACAGACAGACAGAATATGATGTCCTATGTCTTTGCTTTGGGTGGCAATAGAGATGGCTGTATTGATGTTACAAGACGCTATTCCTCAAGAATGGCTAAAGTACACAGGCTAAGACATAGAGAATTAACAAAGAGAGAGAGAGAAGGAGGGTTTAGGCCCTGGTCAGAACTACTGATAAGTGCTCTTCAGCCTAACACTCAGAGTGAGCGAAAGCGACAAGAAGAAGAGGAAGAGGAATTAAAACTCCAGAAAATAAAAGAGCCAATGCCAACATCCATTCAAGGATTCAAAAACCATTCACTGTATGCTCTCGAACGTCATTTGAAGAAGTTTCAATGTCTATATCCCAAAGAGCCTATTGTGGGTCATATCAAAGGAGAGCCTGTCTATCTTCGATCGAGCGTAAAAAAGGTCCACACTCGTGATCAATGGCTAAGACTTGGATTAGTTATCAAACAGAATGAGCAGCCAATAAAACAAGTCAAAGCTACTCCAGTATCAATATCAGGGAAAAGAGCATTAGAAGAAGCAAAATTAGACGGTATTTCTATGCAATCAAGCTGCTATGGTGAATGGCAAACAACTCCATATGTAGCAGAGCCTGTTATAAATGTAATTGTTAACACATTCATGTATGATATGTATACTTAATGAATCGAGAGAATAGGGTCGAGTATCAAAAAACAAGTATGGTGCTGTCTATCTCTTTACACCTACCATGCTTCCCGAGGGTGCATCCTATATTCCTAGTAAGACAGCAATTCTTTTATATATAATATATACTGTACCATGGAAATACTGGTTGACTGATCTTTATATTTTTATTATAGATATCAACACTAAGAAAATAGCCACAGAAATGGGAATTGACTTTGCACCGGCAGTTGTAAGCACACATTAATGAAAATATTTTTTCTTTATTAACAAGCAATTATTTTCTTTTTATAAACAAGGTTGGGTATGAGTTTATTAAAAAGAACTATACGCCTACAGTGAATGGAATTGTTGTTCCAAAAGAAAATGAAAGCGTCATATTGAGTGTAGGATGTCTGTTATTGTAAGGCTTCTTTTAACCTTTATGATTATGATAGGCATTGAAGGAATATGAAGAAAGGCTGTCACTTGAAAAAGCTAAGGCTCTTAAAGAAAAAGCATATGAACAATGGAATAAGCTTATTAGAAGCATATTGATAGAGTCAAGAATCAATGATGAATATGGAAAATAGAATATTAAAAACATTAGCTTATATAAATTAATAGATTATAATCCATATCACTGTCTCTACATTAAAGTACCCGTAATTATGAGAAGGATGCACCCTGTATCATTCAACAAAATAAAATATAAAATAAAGTACATAACACTACAGAAGTGATTCGTATTTTAAAACTTAAGACACAAATATAGAAAATGCACTAGCAGCCTATGGATTTACTAAACATATTGAAAATAGGTTACAGAGAGAAGATTAAAGAAAGAGTAAAAGTTGAAGGCTTTATGTAAACTAAGTACAAGATGGTATTTATAAAATGTTTAAATTATTCAGATTCAAGGCACACATTTCATTATTTTGATTTTTTTATAGATAGTCTTCATATATTCATTCATTAAATAAACATATTTAAACTATGTTAATGCCTTATTCAACAAATAAAAATAAAAATAAAATAAAAAACAGACTTTGAATCTAAAATGCATGACCCGAATTAATTGCACCAATAATGATACATATTAGGCAAAATATAAAGCTTGCAACAAACACAAGTGCCTCCTTAACAATATCAATATTGTACCATTGAATGCGACTAGAGTCTGGTTCACAGATAGCATAATAGGCATATATAGGAAAAGATATTGCATATGATAATTGGAAAATAACCCACCTAATTAAACATTAATATTAATTGAATTAAACTGCTTGCTAATGAAAGATTACTTACAGAATAAAAAATATTAGCAAATGTGACAAGTGTATTGGCAGTTAAATGAATAAAAGATGAGATGGCAAGTAAACGAATATTATGATGAATGGGTAGTGTATGGTGGATGATTTTTTTTATCTTTTGAGTCTCTGCCTTTATCCACTGTTTCTTCAATTGAAATTAGATTAAGCACGGCTGAAATATCATAGAGACTAAGATTATGATAATACAATCTAGCTAGAGTGATTGTAAGGAAAGTGTCGATGGTAAGACCTAATATATAAATATATATAAATATATAAGTTAATCCATGATACCAAACTAAATTTTACTATAAAAAAATAAAAAACTTACTAAGAAATTTGAAAGAAACGGCATCATAGGGCCAAGGAAATGATATGGGAATACTGAATAATACTAGAAGAATAAATAATACAGTTCAAAGTATTTTTATTTATGGGTGTTGATTGCTATTCGCGCATTGGGCATTTTAGCCACCCTATGAGATCGTTTGAAAAAAAAGAATAAACATTGAAACACTTCAAATACATAAGTGAAAAAAATAATGCAAAGAGAGAAGAGACGGAAAGAAAAGAGAATATAAAACCTCAATGAGGGGAAAATGATGGAAAATGAGTGGAAATGATGGTAAAATGAGAATTATGAATAGACATCCAAAAGGCCATAAAGTCAGCAAGGAAACCAGGACACCAAAAAGATAACCGTCATCCTGTGGCGATTCGAAATCCAACGAGGGATACTTAGAGCAACTCGGACAATCCTGAGGACACAAATACAGCAACTACACTAGCAGCTTCTGGCTTTGCTAAACGGGTTAAGAATGGGTGGTAGAGGGAGATCGGAGGAAGAGTGAGGATACAGCGTCTGTTGCTGAAGGAGTCCTTTGCACTCTATAACAGCATCAGTGTTCCCGCTCAGCACACCCATCAGCAGCCTCAATGATCAAGCTACCAGCTGATGGCTCTACCTTAAAGTCTCGAGTAGACGTGGCTCGATCAATGGCTTGCAGCAGTATTAACAGACTGGGCCAGAGATCTTGCCATTTAACAAAAGACTTAACCGTGCGCGGCAGAAGATTTAGACAATAGTCAATTGGATGAACATCTTGTGGTGGTGCAGGAACTAGGAAGAACAAGAACGTGGAGCGTTCATGGTCAACGAATGTGCAAGTGAGAAAGTGGTCCCGATTGGCAGATGGGTGGCCACATTGGCAAGGAACTGAAGGTGTTGGTGGTAACCAAGCAATCCTCCATTTTAGTAGACGATGTCTTTCTTTGCGCGTGCACGGTAGTAGAAGAATGGATCCCAAACAGGTCTACATAGTCCACGGGCTACCGTCACCAGCGGATTCTTGCCACGTACTAGACTAGTAATTTCACTTTGAAGACGTTCAAGATAAGCTACTTTTAATGGATATTTAGGAGGGTTGTGAGCCCGTCCTATTCTTTGAGCATTTTGCCAGAGTACATTGCCACGTAGCTTAATCCATCTGGCTTTACTCTGGGGTGCTTCAAGCTGCGGGACAAGGCACCAGAGGAGGGTGTCTTCAGGAAGGGTAGCTGCGCGCTCAACAAATTTGGCTTGCAGATAAAGAAAACGAGAGTATATGTTAGGGAGGGCAGCTAATTGGGCAACCTGGATCGTTCCAAACCTAGCAGTAGCAGATCTAGCAAGACAAAGTCTCAGACAAGCAGACTGACAGATTTGTAGCGGGCGGATGCCTAGTCTATTGACATTACAAATAGCCAACCCATACTCAAGGATAGGCCGAACAAAAACAGTATACGCTCTTAGGGCTGCTGTAATCCCAAAGCCATACATGTTTACACCCATTCCTCTCAGCTTTTGCATTACTGCAATTGCCTTGACTTGTGAGTGTGAGAAAAGTGCGTCTTGGTTAATACCTTGACGTGAAAAGGGGATACCAAGGTACTTGAAAGTATCACAGGTTGGAAGCTCGTTGCCATAGAGGTAAAACGGCACATTGGCCGGGGCATTGAGTACTTCACATTTGGAGGGACTCCATTTGTAACCAAGGAGGGTCGAGTGAATTTCGGCAAGTGCCAGCATTCGATGTATATCTTCTGGGCAGCCCATAAGAGCCACATCATCAGCATACAACAAACAATTCACAGGAGCCCAAGTAACAGTGACATGAGACGGACTGTAAGAGGAATCTGACAACTCAGAAGAGTCATCCGAAACTGTAGAAGTAGGAAAAGGATTGTGAAGGGAATTCTGTAACTCGTCAAGCAATGCGTGAACAGTTGCCTGTGGGGAAGCAAAAGAGAAAGGATTTCGAGCACAGAGATTAATGGACCGTCCCATGGTAGGTGGGTGCATACCAACCAGTATTGGGGATACCGAAGCAAACCTCAAGAAACGTGGAAGAGTATCAATGAAAATAGAATAAAGAAATGGAGAAAGAATACTACCCTGTAAGACTCCTCGTTTAGGTGCAATGTCCCGGGATGCTACATTTTTCAGAATCACATTCACCACAATGTCATCAAACAAATTCTGTAGTAGCAAGAGCAACGGCTGAGACACGAAGGGCATCAGCGACTCTCATATGACAGAGCGTTCCACACTATCATATGCAGCTTTAATATCTAGGAAGACGACGACTGGAGGTTTTGGATCTTGCTCTCCTGATCCTTGGGCAGCGTACAACCCCATAAGTTCGTGGAGACAGAGGGCCTGGTCTAGAGTTCCACGACGAGCGCGAAATCCACCTTGAGCCATGTCCAATGCAGGCATGGTCGAAAGGAGCTTCCCAGCTATACATCTTTCTAAGAGCTTACGAAACACCGATGTCAAGCTAATAGGCCGATAGTTACTAGGGTCATCCTGCTCTCCTTTGTTTTTGTAAATAGGTACCACCTGTGCTGTTCTCCAGGCCACAGGCGTCCACGACCATCTCCAACACAATGTGAAGATCTGATGTAACAGAGGCACTAGCACTCGAACTAGGGGTTTGAGCATTTCTGCTCTAATATGATCAATGCCTGGTGCTTTTCGATTTGGCATCTTTCGAATAGCAGAGTGAATAAAGTCTACGTCCCATGGGACTGGATTGTCTTGGAGAGTAAACTCCTGACGCTCCTGTCTTTCCGTAGATCTGCCAAACACACTCTCTAGGTGGTCAATCATGCGATTGGCAGCATGCCGAGGGCCCTCTGGAGATGACAGGGAAATTAGCGAACGTCTCCGCAGCCTCATTCCTTTCACAGCACTTGTCATCTCTGTTAAGCCCTTACGGACTTTATCACAAAATACATGCCAGGTTTGTCGTTGTGCTTGCCTTATAGCCTTTTTCAAAGCTAAACACGCTTCCTCATACAAGCGGTGGGCTTCAATGCGTTCAATATCATTGCCTACCCGTCGTCTAAAACGATAAAGTTCTTGACGACGGTCAGCTAACTGTTGTAGATCAGCATTCCATTAGCTTTTCCAAGCTTTTGGATGGGATTGTGCGCGCCCTACGCTATCATCCAGGGCCTTGTAGATTGACTCATTGAGTCTCTCAGCAAAGTCCTCCATCTTAACAGAGCACAATGGGGTTTTGTCTTCCAATATTTTTTGGATCTCTCTTTGCAGTTCACCTGTGTTCTCTGCAAAACATCGCTTGTACTGGTCACAGACTGTTTGTTTGTTTAAACGTTGCAGTCTCCAGAGGCGACGGACAGCTGTTTCTGTCATGAGCGGTGGCATGAGCACCGGCTGAAAGGACAGCTCACACAAGTGGTGGTCTGAACCTAACGTCAGATCATCCCTAATGTGCAAGTACACTTCGGAGAAGTTGTGGCTTCTTGACAGGAACAGGTCAATAATGCTAGCAAACCGACGACCATCTGCTAGAATTCGCTCATATGCAGGCAAGCCAAATGCCAACTCTGAGTTCCACAAGGTTAGATCCTGACGGCAGATCCAGTCTTCAAATCCCACATGTCTGTCGTTTATGCCATGATCTCCAGTCAGGCGGCCTAAACGTGTATTCAGGTCACCAAGGACGAGTGTGAAGTCGTCTATGGGTAGTGAATTCAACCTTTCCGCAGCCTCACTAGACGACAGCCTCGGAGGTAGGTACAGACCATGGAGTGTATATGGGCCAATCCTACAGGAGACCACAAAAGGATTAGTAATTGGTAAGGAATGTACATGGTAAGGAAAGTCAGGACGAATAAAGAACGAAACTCCATCAAAACCTCGTCCAGCATCACCATGGGCTGTAGCATAGTTGTGTATTTGTATCCAGGGGCACCTCAACATTTGCATGTCTTTGGTCAGGAAACTTTTTATATACAGTGTCACGACAAAAATCTAAAATATTTTTTACATTCCGATATGATTCTTGTTTATGGAAATACTCATTCTTTGTCATAAAAACACACAGTAGAGACTTGAAAATTGGATAAAGTATAAAGAAGGTCATCAAGATAATATATACAGATTTATTAGGTGGAAACCCTTAGTATTTGGTGTTTCTAACCTTGGCCTCTATAACAGCCCTACATCTCCGATGCATGCTGTCGATGAGGGCGTTGGTGACAGTCTTGGGTGTTTTTCCCACTCTTGCACCAGGAGAGCCTTCAGATCCTGGAGGGTGCTCCTTGGGGTCATCTTCTTTCTGACTGCTCTGTCCAACTCTTCCCAAAGATGCTCAATTGGGTTCAGGTCAGGGCTCTGAGAGGGCCACCCCTCCGTAGTGGCAATCTCCCTCTCATCCTTCCATTTCCTAGTCTCCTTACTAGTATGGCAACTGGCATTGTCCTCTTGAAGAACATAGCCTACCACTGGATTCAGTACCAAAAGACAAGCCAGCTCGGGGCAATAGGTCTTCTTTAAAATACTGGTGTATTTGGCACTATTGATGGATCCCTCCACCACAGTAAGTCTACCAACACCTTCACCAGAAAAGGAACCCCAGACCATCACACTGCCAACACCAAACTTCATTGTTGGCTTCACATTATTTGGGAGCAGTCCCTCCTTCTTTCTGTGCACTACTCTGTTGCAGTGGTTGTTGCTCATTAGCTGGTACTTGGACTCATCGGACCAGATGACTGTCATCCAGTCTTCATCTGTCCAATGAAGGTAGGTCCTAGTCCAAGTAAGCCTCAACTTCTTGTTTTTAATGCTGAGAGAAGGTTTTTTAACCATCCTGAAAGAAGGCCAAGATTCTTCATCATTTCTCTAAAAGTGCTCATGCACACTTTGGTGGTCATCTGCTTGCAAAGTTGATCTATTGTCTGAAATGAATCCCTTTCATCTCGTATACAAACTCTTTCTCGTCCTTCTAAGTCAGAACAGACTTGCGCCCAGAGCTCTTCCTTGCTTTGAAACAGCCAGTTTCTCTATACTTCTTCACGATAAGGCTGACAGTGGAATTACTGATGCCAAACATGGCTACAATCTCCACTTGGCTGGTGCCATGTTGAGTGGCCTCGTGTACAATGAGTTTAGAAGTAAAGTTGTTGATATTTTTCTTTCTGTTTCCAAAAGGCTTGGTGGTTTGTTCGATGGTGTTAGACATGATAAATATGATAGCGGAAAAAGAAGAAATGAGGAATGTGTAAAAAAAAAAAAGATTTTTTTTTAGGAAAATTAGAGTCGGAAAATGAGAAATATTTTAGATTTTCGATGTGACACTGTATTATAGTTTTGGAACGCCCTCTGAATAGAAATATATAAATTATTTTTAATGTTTTTGAAGATAACCACACTTACATTATGTTATTGTTTTTCATAAGTATATTGAACATAATCAATATTTCAGATAAATTATGAAGGATACCAAAGGGTGACCCTATCTTGTTAACGGACATAAAGAGAAAGCTAAAACATGCAAAGAAGGTTGTAATAACATATAATATGATGTTTCTGTTCAAAGCACCAATGTTACGTCTTCTTTCTGGGGTTGAAGAAATATAAACCCAGTAGACATGATATATAGAGATGTAAGATAGTAGAACCATTATAACACTAAACAGAGTAACTCCCAGAAATTTATCTTGATCGAAATCTGGAAAACATTTATGGATTGAGTCGATGCTCTTCTTATGTTTTAACTTACCTTTGATTGGCATGATCCAGCTAGGAATGTCAAATACTTTATTTCGCCAGCGTAATGGTGTATCTTGAGGATCTCCTAACCACCAGTTATCGCTTGCTCCATAGACACCATTAATTCCAAGCAATAAAGCCAAAGTACAAGTAGGATTGAAAAGGTTTTGTAGAGACAAAGTGTTTATGTTGGTTGTTTGATTTTCTTTTGAAGGTGTGATTATATAGGCTTGATTAGAAACCCCTCGATTCTATTCAAATCTATACACCCCTTGAAACAATAAAATAAAAAACTTAATTATTTTACCACCATTAATTTATTATCACCATAAAGCGCATTGACTCGGCATAAAGCATATCAATTTATTTTTATTCTATTTTATTTTAATAATAATAATAAAAGTAAAGAAAATTGAGAAGCAATAATGAGATGATGAAATCTGAAAGTTTAAAATGTATATTTATATAATAAGTTGTTTTCACATATTACTGCACTTTGAATACTTATTAAGTGCTAAAATCTTAGCCATTACATAAGGCTTTTATGCATTAGATACGCATGCTTCGTATAGCTAAAAAATCATATTTAGAAAATGAAGTTAATTATGACAGAAATATTAAACTGAAATACATGAAAGAATACATCTTTTCAAGTCCTTAGTGATCTTGTTTCACTATAACTTTATAGATACGTAAGGTCTCCATTTTAAATAATCATTCCAATGAGAGTTTTGAATGGTCATCTTGAATATCTGCTATATCTTAGTCTCTTACTCTATACTAATAATGTAAGTATCTGGCAGATGTTTATATACTATAGTGTCCATACAAGATAATAATAGATATGTAATGCTAATTGAAATCCGAATAGGCATAAAGATACATCTATGAATTATCAAATTAGATTTTATAGATTTATTATTAAGAAAAGATAAGCTTTTGATGTATTTATTATTTTGACAGTATATAATAATTTTAATTTATTTTTATAATTTAGATAGTCATATAATATATAATATTTAACAGTTCAATGAAATATACCTTACATAAATATATGCTTTCTTAAAAAATAACTTACTATATTATTGCATGTGCATGTGCCTGTGAAGTATTTGGTTGTTCCTTTTCTTTATAGAAAAGGTGTAAACTATATCTTAATCGTGGTGATTTAAACATACACTCTCGATCGAAACTAAAGAGACATGATTAGATTTAAATATGGGCCAAAAGGAGGGTAGTAGTACAATACCTATATAATTTTCTCAGTTTTCTCAAGTTGCTCTATATTTATAGTATTACAAGTGAAACTACCCTTATTCAGCTATTGTCTAATAGCAGGGTGTAAACAAAATAGAGGATAAAGAGCTAGGGCAATTCATCCATAAGAGATAGATCTACCTTTTGGAGTTAATGATACTCTCTACTGTACACACCTTTTCAAGCCCTTCATCATTGAAGTGACCCAATGCTTGGATGCGACAATTGTCATTCTTATGATCTGATTTCAGCTGCTGATAATGATAATAATAATAAGACTATTTTTTTTTCTGTACAGATATCTATTCCATAATCATCCAACAATAATATTGCGTACCATTGCTCACGTATTAAATTAGATTGATTATGACCCTACTGCAATTCTCTCAATAACTGACTTTTGAGCAGAAGTGACTTTGTTTTACAAGTGCAACAATTATCTCACTCATGAAGTTAGGCATTTTCTGACATGGACTGTTTCTTCTTCTGTTATGGTACAGTCTTATCTACATTGACTCAAACTCCATCTCCCTAATGTTCACTTAAATCTTTCTCTTTTCTCTCTTCTCTTTTTCTTTCTTTTTCAATAATGCACTTCCTGTAAGAGATCGGTGGATTGTTAAATTAACCTCTCTCGTAGTAATGCTTCAATGTTCGAGTAACAGTAGAAAAATCCGTGTTCATTATGTTTCTAAACCTCGATATTTGATATGTTGGTGGTATATCTCTGGATAACGATAGATTGATCCTGAATACTACACTGAAATCTCAAAAGATCATGAAATTTCAGTGTATTATAGCTTTGATTTATCTCAGAAGCTTTAATAATTATGTATAAATCTACATTATAATAAGGAGTACTAATGATCCTTGAACAAATATTATGTTATTTGGTTTAAAAGAGTATATTTCATAAAAATGAAAGCAGTGTATTTATTTTCACTGCTTATGCTATTGTTCAAAACTTAGAAACAAAAGGTGTGTTTGGTAATATAATAAGTATATTTTGCAAAGCTTTTGATATCTAATGAATTGCTAGCTTTTATACTTTTTATACTTGTCATGATGTTCTATCTAAAAATAATAGAGCAATCGCTTCTGAAGCATTGCAAAGTCTTTCTATCACCTCAGCATGTTGAGTGTAATATGCTTTCTAATTTTCAATACTATTCTACATTATATCTTATATGGAGTCACAATAATAAGCTATTTTGAAATAAGTGACCAGGTCTCCCTATTTCCAACAGGAGTAATAATGATTATATGCACATATTTACTAATTGAAATATTAGTAAAAGATTTGAAGCTATACAATCTCCTAAGTATTTTAGCTTAATGGATTAAACAACACCATCGAAATTTAAATCGTAACAATTCCCAAAAACTCTAACTAAATTTAACTTTGAAACATGAAATTGAATGGTCTCAAAGTACTTTATTCTTTGGTTGTTATGTTAATATGTTGTTGAAAATGGAATGGAATAAGTCCCTACATTTCCAAGAAATTGTCATTATGGATGAAACACTGTCTTGGAATGAATTTATCACTAAATGTGAAAACTATAATTTGTCTCTTTGTGAGATGTATATTTTATATTATATGGAATACCTTTTTCTTGTTTTCTGAACAACGTGAAATGAATGACCAAGTTCATACTATTAACTACTCAATGTATTTAATTCTGATGGTATTTAATGAGCTATTCAATAATTTAGTGCTAGATAATGAATAAAGTTCTTTATTGTTTGTTTGTTTTACTGTTTGGTAGAATTACTTGACTCTTGGCTTTGGCCTAAATTTTATTCAAATAATGGTCTAATACTTTCGAAAAATAATGTATTTCTCTATATTTTTAAATAGCTACCCAATGTGGGCAAATGAATCCCGCACTTCAAATGTAGATCAAATCATTCGTTTACATAACACTGTTCAGAAGCGACCAGGAACAAGAGGTGTGTTTGGTAATAAAAAGATTGTATTTCTCAAAGTTCTATACTAGAACAATTACAACTACTTATATACTTTTCAGACTATTATATATTAATATAATCTATACAATAGCAATGTCTCTTGGAATGTGCGGGTCAAATTCCTCAACATTCTCAACAACACTATGACAGTGCCACTGCACAAACCCTTCCCTTACAATACTAAATGTATGGATAAATGTCATTTATTGCCTCTTTTCTTTTTTATATTTTTATTTCTCCAATGCTACTGTTTTTCTTCTTTTTGTTTTTGTTTTTATCTAAAAATTGGCAAAATAAGACATCCACACAATGCATTACATCTTATAGTACTACACATATTCACCAGACACAAGTCTCCCCCACCCTCCACCAAATGACACTTTTCTACCATTCCTTTTTTACACGTCCCACCTATCAGAACAAGAGAAATATTAAGTCACACCTAATGAAATCAAAACAAAAATCACTTTCACAAGGTCTTTCCATCTCACTACAGCTCTTATGGACCCCATCTACCAAAGACCCCGAGCCTCGGTCAAACAAAGATCCGGAGACAAAAACAAGGCATGGAAGGATAAATTCAGACAGCAGTATTCAGAGCGCGTCAAGTCAGCACGACAGGATCAACATGACAAGAGACGTGAGGATAAGGTAGTTCATCACTCTTCTTTCTTGATTACGATAAGTACGTGTGCATCAACTCACAACAAGCGTCTTGTTTTTTTTAGTTTGTTCAATTGACCTTTAAGGATGAATGGGAAGCTTTTGTGAGAAACAATGAAGAGGCTATGCGCAGTGAAGGCATTGATGATTCTATTGCTCTAGAAATAGAAAAGGAAATCATGACAGACTATGCAATGAGTAAGTGTCGAGGCACACACTATTTTTTCTTTATCTTTTCTCTATGCTTATATGCCTACAATCTCAGTGAAAGAGAATTCAGATTGCATAGACTACAATGAAGATGAAGAAGCAGAATTATCCTACACTATTCAGTGCTATGAAGAAGAGCAGAGTAGACAGCAGGCATTATTTATGAGCATAGATACCAATGGGATGGAATGCATGGAATGTAAAAATACTACTCTTTTCACTTCTGTGGATTCCAATGGAGTCAAAGTAATGATCTGTAGTAGCTGTGGCTTTAGCCTCAATGAAAAGGTAACTAGATCTATCGATAGATATTTATATACAGGAAATAAATCACTTATGCCAAATGAATTTGAAAATATCAACATCTTTATTATTAAAAAAAAAAGACAACCAATGCTATTCAGAAAACCTTACACGAACATACCTATATCTGCTCAGGAAGTATTGGCTATATGCTGGATCCAGAAAGCAAAGATTCCTTACTTGGTATTTGCAATACCTGTGATTTATGGACAATGACATAAACCTCCTCCCCCTTCTCAGTGACACATTACTGCTATTTTTAATAACCATATAGGTGTATATATTTGCTAGGTATTTATTTACAATACTAAAATAAATCAATATAATGTACTAAATCAGTAGTAAGCAAAGGGAAAGGGAAAGAGATGTGCATTTAATTTTGAGTGACTTTTCGTTCCTATTTGTGACTGTTATTCATTCATAAGAAAGAAGTTGGAAGAGCGTAGGTGAAGTCCTGGGTGTTGTCTATTACCCGTTGACATGACACTATTTACTACAGATACATCAACATTAGAGTTGCGCGAAAGTAATATAGACGAGTACATTGTCACAGAAGAAAATGAATTGTTGAAGAAAAAAACCTATATTCTTGAAGCATTCTATCAGCTTGTTGAGGTACATCTTTTGCTGACAAGTAGTAATGATGCAACAAGTAAC
Organism: Spinellus fusiger; assembly: GCA_025094145.1. Classification (NCBI taxonomy): domain Eukaryota; kingdom Fungi; phylum Mucoromycota; class Mucoromycetes; order Mucorales; family Phycomycetaceae; genus Spinellus; species Spinellus fusiger. Next base: position 67,661 of record JALLLS010000087.1, on the reverse strand, counting down.
GGCTCGTCATGGAACATTCAATAAAGCAAAAGGAAGAAACCAAAGAAATAAGTAGTGGCACTGAGGATAATGAACAGAAATTCATTGAGGTGCTCAGAGGTGTTCTTGCTATAGCAGAGAGTTACACGGTGTCAAACCAGGAAGAACTACTAAGCTTAGTTGTTAAAATACTCTCTGGAAAGCATAATCCCGGTGCTATTGAAAAAGAAAGACTAGATGAACTACTGGTAAGAGTCACTGGCTTACACAATTCACACTTGCTCATGTAATTACAATAACAAAGACAGATCTAATAAAACGGTTTGGTTGGGAAATGGTGGACTATGTGGTTCCCTTTCTAACATCTACCCACGGAGATATAGAAGCATGTAAAGGAGTACGCAGAGTTTCTAGTCAATTATTAGAAAAAATATCTGAAACGTGTAGCTATCGTGAGCTATACATTCTTACAAGTGAACGACTGAGTCTAGTAGACTGGGAAATGTGTTTGAACGAAGAAGAAGTATGTGTTAAGACGGCTATTGAATCCATTGAAATATTCAAACGACTAGGAAAAGGTAAATCAGATTGAATTTGTAAATTATAGATAAAACAAATAAACAGAAGACTTATGAAAGAGTTTTTTCTGCCATTCTATAGCCCTTGAACGTTGTAAAAATACGAAAGTCTTTGATTCCTTTATTGTTTATCCTGTAAGATACTGTATCAAGACACTCCATTTCCTGAAAAGAGTTCTTTGTGTGCACTCTTCATGGAGATCTCCAACAGAAAAACCAAACCGATGGGATGATATTGCTTATAGTGTAACAAGTAGTATTCTGGATCTTATTGAATATGGATCAGTAGTAAGTGATGTTTTCAAACATTAAAAAAGTTGAATATTTAATTATGGTAAACTATATTTCTATTATTATGAATAGTATACAGCCAAATCTGATGGAACCGTAAACTACATAAAACGTCACTATCTATTTGTATATCTTCTGGTAGCTTTATTTGATCAAGTCATCTTAAACTTAAAGATGGACTTGTCAAAGGCATACAATGATCATTATCATGCAAAATACAAGATACAAGAGCCTGAGTTATATTCTAACAATGCTTCTTTCTCAGAACGAAAGAAGTCGCCTGTATTTGAATTAGCAATGAGATCTATTGTAAGCATTATATTTTAAACAAAGACAGATAAAATTAATATGTGCATACTTTTTTTTACTAGAAACTGATCTCTCTTCTTGGAGTAACAGCAGATGATCTGCTAAATATTCGACGTAATCCCTTACTGATCTTTGATGAGCTCTCTCCAACAGGTAATTTATCAAAAATCAAACAAGTATCTTCTGCTGGATAACACAAAACAAGCACAGATGATGATAACGATCGTGATACAATTCACCCCACGAACTTTCCATTGAGCTACAATGGTATTGCCTCGGTATTTATCATGTCAACTTATGATCAGTGTCTGAAAAGACAAGATCTCAATCAAACATGCCAAAGCGATTCTTCAGTGCCTATTCTCTATAAACAGCTGTGTCGAAAATATCTTGGTCTTTTATTAAATCTATTGATGAAGTACAGTATTTCCAAAGGAAGCAAGAGATAGAAATATTTTATAAGATGCTAATTACATTGTATAGTATTGAGAATGACCTACATGTTGACAAAACTCTCTTTGCACTCCTATATCTTTCTGATAATATTGATATGAATGTCACATTAGCAACTTTGGATAAAGAAATACTGGGACCAGTAGGAATTGAGAAGACACTGGAGATGACAAGAGTATTTCAGGTAACTGATTTTAAATATCTTCTTGATCCTAACAATAGCAATATAGATTATCTCTTCTGCCGCTTCATTATCAGAGAATTCAGAATTTCGTTTTCTAGCCTATCGGCTTCTTGGCCGGTTCTTAGACATATGCAATGATGAAGCTAGGATGTTTTTGATGATGGAGCTTCATAAGAATTGTCCCTATCCAACCATGAAAGTTGCAGCCATTGGTCTATTAAAAGAACAGGTCAACCGTTGTTTTAACAGAACAAATAATATGGTAAGTAGTGTTATCCTGCTACATTATTAGATAATTAATAATATATATATGAAAATATAGCATCCCTCTATCTTTACTAGCCGTGTTCTTGTAGACGAATTTTTTTCTGTTATTTTCCAAGGAAATAGTGAATGGTGCAACTCAGAAGATGTATTTTGGGAAGACTATAGCTATCAGATCCAAGCACTTAACTTTTATCTGTATCTTCTTATACGGGACAGATACGAAAATAAGGTAATTACTTTATTATTCTATACTTTTCCACTGATATTATTTTTAGACAACTGTCTGGGATAAAGAGAACCAATATTGGATGGATAAGAATTACATGAGCATTATAGAGTTGACGGTAGATAAGTGGACAATGCATTATAAGGAAGAACTGGCTAATGAGAATGAAGAAAAGTTTGCAAGAGATAACCCTATGGTAAAATAAGAAATTCATCACATGTTGTTCCCTTAGCTAATATTCTATTTCTAATAGTCTCCAGAGTTTAAAATGGTAAAACTCGACGTAATTAAAAATACAATCAACCAAATCATGCAACAAAGAGCCTTGTATGCAACATGTGAAAATAGTAGATGAGCTATTACAGAAAAATAAAACAATCATCTTTTTATTGATTTATTATCAAAGATTAAACTATCTTCTGCTTTAATGATACACTCACCCATAGGAAGACTTTTTACTTGTCTCGACTGTTGAAGTAAAATCCATATTGAATATATTTATTATTGCAAAGCCAGTCGAATGAAGAGAGCGATACTATATATTCTATGGGACTTTGATAGATAGAAAGAAAAATAAATGAAGAAAACAGAAAACAAAAGGATCTGAGAGATAATACAATAGATAGTGTTTGTAAAATATTACATTAGATCCATAGTGAAAATGGTAAAAAGAAAATAAAAATATACTCGTTTCCTGAAAATTACAAGAAATATGCCCTGAAAATTTAGGTGAAAAAACTATACAACTATTTTGCCACTAATTTCTTTTGCTTTTGCAATGTTCTATTAAAGTATGAGTTTCTTTGCCATTCTGAAATATTAAAATTTTACCTTGCGAATTAATGCTATATCGGCATCAAGTACAGCAACATTCTTTGCTGTGAGTGCAGTATCAAGACTAGCTCTATCTTTCATGCGTAAAATAAGAATGTTAAGGCTTGATAGTAGAACAATATAAATTCTAAATTGCTATAGATTATTAGCCTGAAATATAAGTAAAAGGATATGATCTACAGTGTGTCGGCGGTTTGCTACAGCACGAAGCATACCACTCTTCTTAGAGAATATTTTATCTACAGTAAGCATCTCTTGCTTTGATCTGTGCTTGTTTCTGTTTCTGGCAAAAAAAACTAAGTCTTTTGTAGTATCATTGATGTTTTTTTTAAAATAAATAGTAGGTGAGTACATTCATTATCTTCCGATTATATATGGTTTACCTTCTGCTAGCTCAGTTGTCTTGTCAAAATATTTATCTGTAAGCTCGTCAATCAACTTGTCACTCAGTCTTTCAGTGCTATTATCGCCAGTCTTCAAACGCTTTTTCTTTTCGTCAAGAAGACTAACCATAGCAGATCTAAGATCATGTCTATCTGTCTTTACAAAAAGAGTTAGTTTAATATCTATCGTAGGATTAGTTGTTACCAAAAGTTCATCTTCAACAGTTCGGGTATCTGCATCATATTGCCTTTCAATACACATTAGTTGATACTCCATAGACATTTTTGCTTTGTCAATAGTCTCCCTGCGAATTCCACCAAGTTTTTTTACTTGGTCTTTCAAAGGCTTGTAGTCTTCTATTATGTATTCATATTACAAGGGCAAGAAGTATGAGAATGAAAATAATATTTTTTTTTCTATTCTAGAGTAGTTGCATTTGAAGTTACCATTTTGTATAGACTCTAATTTAGCCTTTAAGGCACTCAATTTCTCTTTATAAATTCTAAAGAAATAATCAGAATGTTAAAAAGAATATATAACATAAAAGTTGAGATAATGAATGACTTACTCTTCCTTGTTAGCTAGAAAATCTTGTTCAATTCTTTGAATGATCTCATTGCATTTATGCACTCGAGATGTACTCGAGAAAGATTTAGAGGCTGAAACATCTGTTATGTAGGCATAGTGTTATTTAGTTTTATAAGATGTTTTTATACTTTAACAAGACAAGAGAAAGTTATTACCATTTTGAGCTTGCTTACTTGTAGTGGTATGTTCTCTTTCCTCTTCATCAGAATAGACAACATAGTTGGTACCTGAGCCAAGGGTTGGGTGAGAGGCACTGGAGTCATAGCCATTCAAAGAGGCTTGTTTGTTTTGATATTCGTTATAGAGCGACGTTTGTGCAGAGGTAGAAGCATGGGATTGTTTGTCTATATCTGTCTTTTTGGGTGTTTCTGGGGTTTCGTTGTCATAGGGGTCGTCGTCAGGTTCAGCTCTGTCATATGCATAATAATTATCAGATTCATTACTTCCATAATAGTCATGGTAAGTATAATTATAACTATGATTAAAATCATAAGTATAATGGGGTATATTTAAGAAGTGGGAAGGATGGCGTTGTTGTTTGTATTGTATGTAAGAAGGCGTGGAAGGTTCACCGCGCAGCACATTATATTGTGCAGCATAATCTTCGTAAAACTCTTGTTGTGTATCACATTCCTCTTGCCAATTAGGTGGGTAGGGCTGCCCCTCATACTCAGAAGGCATGTCAAAGGGAGGTTCTACCCAGTCTTGGCTATAAGGCAAATCGTCGCTATAGTTGTAGTGGTTATTGTAAACGTAGTTTTCTGAGGACATATGAGATCTCTTATAGTTGTTGGGTGGTAATGAGGACATGGGCTCATGAGGCTGTATTGTACTGCCTGATTGCCGATGAGATGACCACGATGGTTGAGATGGGTAATGTCGATGACTCTTTGTATACATTTTAAAGCTAGAAAATTATTTATTTTAGTGAACCATAAACTCGCGAGAAATATATTTATATTTATATATATATTAATAATTACAAGAGTTGTATCTTAGCAGAGAAAAGAGGGAAGAAGGACTCAAGAGAAAAAGAATCAATTTCTAAGTACTAAGGTCAATGTGACGTTGTTTAAGATCTCAGATACTCGGCTCTATGCGTAACTTTATTTTTAATTAAGTCGAATCTTTGTGTCTAAGAATCTATGTTTACGCGAAAATTTGTCATCTACGTTATCCTTGCTTACTTGAATTACTCAGAACAGATAAGAATTCTTATCATTTTAATAAAAAAAAAGACCATTTAAACAACACTCAATATACCAAAACACGTAATCCACTATTTATAGAAGTCTATCAGTGTAAAATTAAGGAGCTAATTCTCTCTCGCATAAAGTGTTATATAGCTCAGTATTGGTGGCTTCTTCATTTGTTGAGGCATCCATTTTGTCAAAGTTAGCTCAAAGCTTGAATTTTTTTTTACTTACTCTTATTGGATAAGGATTTTCTAATCTATTCACAGAATTTTTTATATTTAATATTTATCGTCTCTCTTTTCTCTTTTTCCCTTTCTTTTTTTTTTCCCTTGCAACTTTTTTTCCCATTATTGACATACTTGCAGTAAACGACCAAAACTCAGAAATGTAACACAAAGATGCTTCTCATGGCAACATTTTAGAACATAGACTATAATCTATCAATAGATAAGCACTGTGAGACTACTTATGCATATGTATCTACCCAAATACAGAGAGCTCTTAATTTTTATACAATTTTTTATAAAGATAATAATATAATTGGTCATATATTTCTATGTGCTTCATTGTACAGGACAGCTCTTTGGTATTAGTAAAACTCATCAATGAGCTCATTATGAAGTACTGATAGAATATGAGTTCATATAAATAATAAAAGAGAAAGATTTAGTTAAGATATATTCCATTAATCTGACTCAGCCTATATCAAGTCAAATAGACTCAGTGTTTTATGAAATAATACTGCTGGATAGAATATTATATATATCTTATTCAACAAGATGCCTATCTGGAAGTCATGACTACAACTAAATAATGAAAAAAATAAAGTCCTCGTACTATTAAATGATCTATTCTAGAATAATTCCACTTCAATTTTTATTGGAAGTATATCTAATTAAATGTCTGCTAATGTTTCTTAAATTCAGGATATCCTCATTAAATCACGAAGATAAATAATCAGAATCGGTGAATACTACCCTGTCCATAATTAGTATAAGACTAATTTTTAGTTCCCGACACATTTGGCAAACTATATCTTCATTATATTGTCATTAAATGGCTCACCACTCTTATATGAGGGTTTAAGCTAGATACTAAAAACAATTATATATAGTAAATACTGATAATTTCTAGTTTATCCTATAAAAAGATTTATTTAGTTGTATTGTATCTTGGTACTAGCTACTGTTTGGCATCTCCTATCTATGCTAATAGTGAAGTCGTTGGTTACTTGAACCTATATTTTCTCCTTTATTGAATAAAAAATAAACTTTAATCCTTTAGAATACCTTAAATGTACGTATAATCTATCTAATCTCATAGCTCGATGCATCTCAGAGGTGTTTTATTGGGTTCACATCGGAGATTCACATGAGTCAGTCCTTTGATAAAGTCTTACCTTTTATCTTCATCTATCTTTGTGGTAGCATGTTCATACATCAACCAAGAAGTATCTCATGAAAAGAGATTTTTAAGGTTAAATTCAATTTAGAAAAATTATAAACCTAGGAAAATTCAATTCTTTGACTCTTCAATCTATCAATCTCATCTGATGGCAAATAATATTATTTCATCACATAGATTCTTAGTCTTTATCAAAGAAGAAAAATGAAAAATAGCCATATAGTATTAAACTTTCAATGAGATTTCTGATGATAACTATATTTCTTTATGTCAAAACTTTAACGCTCTATCAAACAACTATTATTGCTATTTCTAACATCGAATTGAATGGATATCTTGACTTGTGCCAATAGACAATATTTATTGTTAAATATATAAGCAGATAATCTAACTATAACTTTCTATTGATTTTTTCATTGGTGAGGGTAAGATTGAACATATTGTATCCAAAAAGGGGCTATTTTATTTTTATTTTCTAAAATATTAGTGATGGAACTCTGATACTCATTGATTTATGGGTGATTTATGTTGCCTGGATCGTTTTTTAATATATATATAGACAAATGCCTCTTAATCTAAAGATTGAGAGAGAATCATATTCAAGAAAAATTTAGTTATAAATGATAAAATAAAGCTGGTTTTTTGTATATACTTTCTGAAGGTGTTTGTTTAATTTAGATTAAATAAAGTATCCGTTATAACTCAATGGTATTATTCACAAACATTTTATAGGTTGTAAGATTGTGAGTATAATGATAATATTTTATGGCTAATGCCTTTCTTTCTTTTTATTTGTTAATGAAGAAATTATATATTATCTCAATGAGAATATATGGAAACATCAGTAGAGTCTTGTCTTTTACGATAATTCAGCGAATAAAAGAATGCATGTTTTTTGTCAGCTCTGAAAATATTACTATTCACATGTAGACAGTAATATTTTTACAACAATAATTTATGAAATATAATATATTGGATTATCGCATTTACCTGTAAAACTAGACTTGAATATCATAATGACATTAGAATACTTTGCATTACGGTTCAGAATACAATAAAAAGAAATTTTAATTTTTTGTTTTGGTAACTATGCAACAATACCAAATACATCACTCTGTATGTCTTTGAATCCAACAGGAAAAAATAACGTGTATTTAATATATTATTGAAAAATATAGTAGATAGCAGCTACTTTTATTTACAAAAGGCCTTTATATGGTAACAGAAAAAACTTCTATTATAAATCGACTGAGTTTGAACGTATACCTTATGCCTTTGCCTCATGCAGTATTGAAATAGTTAAAATAAAACTTAAGCGATAAAGTATTTCAAATTTGTATTAAAATAAAATAAAATATACAAAAATCAAAATGTATACTTCATTATACTATTGTATAATAGATATTTATGTAATCATGAGAAATGAGTGATATAATTGAAGACTCAGTTAGTAAAAAATAATACGCTTGGTCTATCTACATGTGATAGTCACACTTAATTGAATTTAATAAATTTGAAAATAAATTTTAAGACAATATTTATAAGACATTCAACATTAAATAAGACACTTCACATTTGATCTAAGAGCTCCAAACATAAGTATAACAAAGCTAAAAAAAATCCTTATTTATCGAAAATAAAATAAAAATAAAAATAAAAATATTGTATTGTATTGCCTCCTTTGGTATCAATGACTGCCTAGCTCTGTCCGTCATACTTTGAACTCATCGTTGTGCAAGATCAACGCCGATTTTCTCCTATTCGTCTAAATGTAGAATATTAAAACCTTCTATATTAGTAATAGATTTTCTTATTTCTGTGATTTTTCTTTCCAAGGCCTACCAGATATGTTCAATTGGGTTTAATTCAGGGCTTTGTAAAGGCCAATACTCAAAGCCCTTAACTTAATGTGTCTCTTTCCGACATTTATTATATACCCCAGTTTGCTTGCTAGCACCTTCTCGTAATAAAAATTATTTCTTTTTTCTGGTGTAAACCCATGTACTAAAGATAGAGCTTACAAGTCAATGGATTTTATGTATTTGTCCTGTTTTACGGTGCTATCAATAAAGACCAGTGGGCCAAACCCACCTTACTAAACCTGCTCCAAGGGATAATGCTACCTTTACCAAATTTTATTCTTAGAAAAATATGATTAGGTTCATAGTGTTTTTCAAATTTCCTTATGACACGGGAACCTCTATTGTTCCTTTTCACGGTGTACCTTGACTCATCAGACAAGATAACTCTTCATTGGTCGTTTGTCCAATTGACATCTTCCATAGCCAAACTAAGCCTTTTCTCTTTGTTTTTTCAGTTAAAGTTGGATTGTGAGCTGAAGAAAAAGATCCGAAACCTAACTGCTTACATTAACTGATAATAGTGTTTCTACATATCAACCTCAAACTTCAACATTTCCATTCTTAGATAATCGTATAAGGCAAATAGATCCTTTTTAATAAACTTTTCTAGGTGTCTAAGGTCTTCTTCCCTGAGTTTTTTTTGGGTTTTCTCTGACTCTTTAAACATAATGGTAACCCGTGTTTTTTATATTTCTAATAATATTTTGAACTTTGGGCGTTTTCATCTCAACTACACTCGCGATCAGAGTCAACCTTAATCTAGCCTTAAACATGTAATATATGCCATGAAATATTTTGTCTTCTGCTTATCATATTTTCCACAGATGTGAGTTTTTGAAATTCTATCTGATATGTTGTGTTGGTTTTAGGATATTTAGAAAGAGAAAGTGTTTTATGCAAAAAAAAGGGGGTATTTTATTATTAACCTTTTTTTTTTGGTAATTATTAAATTCAATTGGGCATGGCTGTATTAGACAGTGGATGACATGCTCATGCCTGTACAGTCGTTCAATTGATTATTTACCTATTCCCTTTATAATAATTGATTCTTTTTTTCTACCGAAGATCTTGTGATTGCAGATGGTTCACTATGCTTTTGCTCAAAAATGCTCAATATAGTTGAAATCTAGGCTTTGTAGAGATTTGTTAAACATTAATTGAATGATAATCACTGTCTTATAGGACCATTTAAAAAATGGTTATTTATTAATCTGAATTATTTAAATTAATCAAAGACTAAGAGATGAGAGAATGAAATATAGGACAATATACTTAATCAAAACACTGGTATAGTCGTCGGAGTCTATATTACTATTCACCAAATGCCAACTCTCAATACTCTTACTATTGGAGCAACTTTACATCATCAGAAAACTGGTACTTAATTGATCACTCTATATATCTATTTCTTTAAACAATTTTTTTTGAATGTTGATTTTTGGATAAGCTTTTTAATACCACTGAAAACCTTTGATTTAGTCAGGTCTACTTGAGACTTTGTAGTAGAGTTATCAGCTAACAGCTTGATCATTACGGCAGTTAGTGATTGTTTTGTACATATACTTCAAAACTTTAGCTTAAAATTTTCCTTAAACCATTTCTTAATCATTCACTTTTAATTATATTAACAAAGCTAGAAGCCGCTAATACAGTTGTTGTATATATTTTCTTGGGATTGTTTTAGCTGCACTAAGCACTCTTCTTCTGATATAAAATAACCACATGATGACTGTCATCTTTTCAGTGCCACGATTTCCTTGTCAAATTTAATGTATATTAACAGCCTTATTTTTCATACATATTAAATTTGATATTCAATAATCTCTTAATTATTTCTCACTTTAGAGGCACAATGTTAATTTATTTTTCTGTTCTCTGATCTGTATTGTTTTCTTCCCCATATATCTAAAAGGTTTATATTATTATGTATTAGTATTGATAATTTTGGGTTATCACAATTATACGTGAACAACATTAGGTTGAAGAATTATGCATCAACCAATAAATATAAAGACACTAAGGTAAATGGAACGGCATAAAAAGGTTCCAATGTCATGTGATGAAAAATTAATGCAGAAGATCATCATCTGAGTCTCTAATAGTTAGATGAACTATGAATAGAAAATAAGATATACTGATAGTATATGTTTTTTGTCTGATGAAAATAAACAAGTTTAAGAAAGTAAACTCTATACATAAGCTTAATGTATTATAATAGATAAAATAAAGGGAAAGAAAGATAGACAAATAGAAATATTAACCCAATAGACTATTATAGGAGTAGGAATGGTAATTGTATGTTTATCAAAAGATCTTTAAGAGTATTAATCAGGAACAATACACGCATAGAAAATTTACATCAAAGATAATTTGAATTACTCTTTTTAATGAAAAATAAGGGATCAAAACATATCACTTATGACAATAATACCACTAGGCTCGAAAAGTATAAAAAGAAGAGAAATATTACAGCTCTTCTTTTTCATTCCACATTCATATATGGATTAACCACCTCTACAATATAATTAGAATTAAATATTTCTTTGACATTTTAGATCTTTATAAGTATCTTGAATCTTATTTTGGAGATATTTTGGCCAGATTTTGAGATATGTAATCGCTGGGATTTTTGGTTTTTGGTTTTGTTTTTTCTATTAATAAAAAAACATACTTGATAAGAAAATGAAAATCACTAATATTCTACTTACTTTTATTATTATTAAATAGTCAAACTTAGAGATCACTATATTAGTCCATCATACATCCTAGCGGCGTTATACTTATATTATTGATTTCCTAGAATTTTTAGATAAAATAAAGAATGATATACTTAACCGCTCATTAAAACCTCTTTAACAGACACTAAGTCTTTAATACACAGTTAAAAAAATTCATAATTATTTTCTAAATAACTCTTCATTTAGTTCTTCATGAATGTAGTCTTTTTTATATGATTTGTCAGGGTGTTATGCCCTAGATTTCTGCTGTGCCCAAATTTATATATAACAGATACAAGAATTCTTCCAAGAAGAATTGTATATTATATACTTGTACATTATAATTTATGTGGTCTTATATTCTTTGATAATCTTCAAGTAAGCCTAAGAATACTCAATGGCACAATGAGTTATAATAAATGTTTTGTTTCAGTTTTCTGACCAGAAAGAAAATTGTCATAATTTCTTAAATTGTTTTATCTTTTTTTAAAATAAATAAAAATAAATAAATAAATAAAACTACTTTCTATTACACGATATTTCTACCTCACCTAGCACCATTGAGAAAATAACAAGGCCTATCTCTAACAGAAAGAAATTTAATAATGACTTGTTATCTCATTGTACATGAGGTAATTATAAATGGGACCAGTCAATTAGTCATTGACAATCGTTTTAATATAAAATTTACCACTGTGAGACGGTGTAGTGTGACTACCCAATCTTCTTGGAGGTTTGGTGAAAAGTACATTTGCAATGATAAGAAGACAAGATCCCACGTCACAAGGAATAAACTAGAAATTAGTATAAAAAGCTTAGTTTACCACATCTTTAATAAAACAGACCTTGATCCGAGCTACTTCTGAAGTATTATTAAGTACTATAGACTTTCTTTGACTTAGATTGTGGGCTGCTTCTTGATCCCAACTTGTTTCCTTTGTGTCTCTTTTCTTTTTGTTGGTTCTGAACTGTGTTCACAAAAAGTGCCACAGCCAGACTATAAACCTGTTTGTTCTCTGTACACTACTTTTTTCGTGTTATATTATATACCTCGCCTTTACTCTATACCCTTGCACTTGCAAAAACGCCCCCACACCCTATTCTTTTATTTTTCTATGTCAGTGGCCAGTCCCTCTAGGCTCTAGGTGTCTCTAAACTTATCTCAAGTGCCCAACATTACACTACCATGTATCGTATTCTAAAGACATATGGAGAAACAGATGATTTCAGGATTGGAAGAAGCACCAGGAGAAAGCCTCTAACTAATGAGAGAGACAAAGGAGAGGTTTCTCGAGAGGTAGTTCGAGATTAATTTTAGACACTAAAATAACTTCAACAGGGCATGACACCAAAGTTTCCATGGTGAGGTTTCGTAGGATAAAAAAATAGTCTGTCTCTTAAATGAAGGGTAAGAAAAACTGCTCTTACCGATAATAATAATAATAAATAACTTGATTGGGATAAAGACCACGCCTCTTGGACTACTGATCAATAGTGTACCCTCATCTAACCCAGATGAGTCAAGGTACCAGATTATCTATAATATTAGTTGAAGCATAGTCATCCAAAAAAGAAGAGGGGATATTCTCTAAGAGTTTGAAACCAACCATGAATTTTAGTAGTAGTGAGGTGATGGTATGAGACATTATATCTGAAAAAGGTGTGAGAAAATTATGTTTAGTAAATAGCTGTATCAATGAACCAAGATATATTGATATCCTGAAGGAGGAATACTTTTATGATCTGGTTCTTCTTTCTATAAAGAATCCAGAAATATGTTATGTTTTTCAGGAAGATAACTCCAGCATCCACAAGTGCAAAACCATGAAGGAATGAAAGAAAGAAGTGGGTGCAGCTTTGGTGAAAGATTGGTTTTCATAAAGTCCTGATCCAAGCTATGTTGAGCACATTTGAGACTTTTTGGGCTACAAAGTTCAAGAAATGACTGCCTAAAGTATTATTGCGAATTTTAATATCATCATGTTGCTTTAATGGTAAAATAATACCCATATAAAAATCAACAGTCACATTGAGATCATGCCTAGGAGATGCTAGGCTGTCATTAAAACAAAGGGTAACAGTAACAAGTACCAAGACTTTTTGTCTAATAAAACCATATATATTATTCTGTTGATATCATCTATGTTTAGTATAATTATGAAGTCTCTAGTGTATGTTGAATGTATTCTTTATAAAAAAACAAGTAAAAGGACATGTTACAAACAAAAAAGAGTCAGGGAATTTAAAACTTGAAGGATTCTTTATAACACTATATATGAATCTTTGTTTTAGGATGATTTGCTAAATATAAATATCTTTCTTTTTTTCTAAAAAAAAGAAAGAAAGTAGAAACTATATAGAAATCAATAGTATAAAAAGTGAAGACAATGGTATATTTTCTCTTAGCTACAAAGACTGGATTTTAAATCTGCACCTCTTTCCGACAGTTAATTTGTTTTAGTAATTTTATAATGAATTATCTTTTTTAAGTGTTCATATTCATCTTAGCGTTCATTTAAAAAAATAGTCAAGAGATACATAGAGAATGGAATAAATATTCCCAAAAAGTCTATAATACCATAGAATAGTTGTTCGATAGGGATAATACTCACTTTATTTACACTATTTTTGATTGGGAGATATCTCGAGATTTAAAATATAATAAATATCTTTGTATTTTACTTTGTCAAGCAAATATTACAAAAAAAAGTCAAGCAAATAATTGACCAATCATAGGCTTATTTTTATGCTCTGTGATACAAGTACTTCATAAGTATTTTTCAATAATTGAACCTATTGTTATTTATATAGTCTATGTAAAGGATAGTCTATATTTGTTTTGTTAATTTTTTTTAATAAAGTTAAGAAATAAGACAAAATACTATATTACTCTATTTTTTCTGTGAGACGTTTTTATTAGATGTTTCTATGCAGCACAGCCTAATTTTTTAGTGACTTGTCAAATGTGTCGATGATTTCAAATTCCGAATCGCTTTTTGGACAAGCAATATGCATAAAGGAAAACATACAAAACATTAAGCTATATTTAATAAGGCTATTAATATTGATAAAACAGGGGTTTATATCTTATTGTTTCATAAAACTTTATTCAGATGAAATTATGGAATAAATATAAAAGAAAGAAAACTATTTGAATTTTAGAATATTCAAAATATTTTGATAGGTAATATGTATTGTGGCCGGCTGCTCAGTGCAAGCATCATGAAAATAATTTATGAAAAAAGGACAGCCATAAAGATGAACAGCTGTTGCTTTATGAAAATATGCAATTGATAACTCTATTTTCAAGGAAAGGATAAAGGATAAAAAATGAAGCTGGGAGAATAGAGAAAGATTCATAAAGAGATGACAAAAGAATTAAAGGTACAGGGAATATTAAGGATACTCGAAAAGAAAAAGGACGGTTAGAAAAAATAAAATAAAATGATGAACGATTGAGTGGTTGAAATGAATTGTGTGAGCATGACCATTACCCAGTATTTGAATGAGTTGTATTTTCTGGAAAGCCATCCTTCCATGTTTCATAAACCACTCTACTATTCTCTATAAGATACATAATATAGGTATAGAAGATGTGTATTGGTATTATTAATATTATTTTATACTATAACATCTAGAAAGAAGATGTATAAAATAGGTATATTCATACACGTTTATCATATTAATACATAAAAGTTAATTTTATGTATTTATGTTATGTACAGACATAGCATTTGAACTATAACTCATTTATGTTCTACCTTCATGGTATTATGTTTATGTATAACTTAGACTTCTCAAGTACAAGTTCATATATTTTAAAGATTCACAAACAGATTCACAAACAGAACGATATTAATATGTAATTGATATACTTTAAAGTTAAATTATATTTAGTTTTTATATTTTTGGTTTATGATAAAATAAAACTAGGTATAAAGAACCTTGGGCCTTAGTTCCCATAGAATCCATAAAAAAATGTTATAGAAAGCCAATGAACAGCAACATATGTGTGATAGTCTTTTTAAAGTTACAAACAGAGATTTAGTTCTGATCAAATTGTCTCCTAATATTTTTATTGTTTCATCAATCATTGTATTGATTATCTTACAACTAATGTATTTCTAGTATATATATAAAACTTAAAGTAAATACTTACAATAAACTTTGTTGTTTTTGTTTGTGACTGATCCAATGATCGGTTGTTTTTGTTTTAGTAGAGTTTTTTTCCATGAATAGATACATTGAACAAAAGAATTCAGCTCTTTTGGACTATATACAAGATCAGATAAGCACACGCTTAATATTTTATATTATTTCAAATGAGGTTCATGAGAAAATCTATAGTTTATGTCTATTGATACAGTAGATTACTTTTAGACTATTTAAACATTGTCTTTATTCTAGCTTCCTAAAATTATTAAGTTTTCTTGTCTAATATCCGCTAATATATTGGCTTTATCTTAACTTTTTTGCTCTCAATATAGAAATGACAATAATAATTTTTTTATTGAGATAAGATACAGGCTTTTACATAGAGTTTAGGATACTTATAACTCTTGCTGTTTATGCATATAATAGATATATGCAAACTCTGATGGGTTTGTCAACATCTTGAAAAGTTTTTGTCATAAAGTTTATTTCTCTCATCTTTGAACTGGGGGAGGGGGAGTATTTTCGGTATATAAAATAATGGATTAATAAAATGAAATACAGAAATTGGCAAGAAACAATGTAGATACCATGTTAGATGGATCATAGAAATATTCCCATCTGAACCAAAGTGTATATTCTTAGGTACACCTGATTACCTATATTGTTAAAGGCAGCTTCTTGATTATTATTATTTAAAAATAAGAAGAGGAAGATAAATTAATGATATAAATTAATAAAGTCTTGAAAGCTAAAAGACATAATGATTGCCTGAATGACATGCATAACTAGGCAATAGCGAGTACCAAAGGTGACACATCAAGTCCTCGGTCAAGCCTCCATGATTACAACTGTTCTTTGTATGATACTTAATACTAAAACATATCTTTTATTTATTTTAAATAATAAGATTTTTTTATAGTATCTGTGGATTAGAGTATAATTATATTTATTGTCTGTGGTGTTTCCAATCCATTTTATTAAAAATAATTCAAAGGAATATAGATTATCGGAACATAACTAAAGTAATTCAGAATGGTGACACGATGTATAGTATAAATGGTACGTATTTAAAGACAGAAAATAGGACTTGTTCGTGACGTAATAGATATTCTCGGTGCTGAGTTTTATTATGCTGGAGCCCTTTTTCCTTCACTTGGTGTGAGTGATTCATATAATGGCAACAAACGAAATGCGCAATCTTGGTAAATAGTGAGATGAATGAAAAAATAAATGAATGGAGATTTCTTAAAGGAGAGAAGAGACAGAGAATGACGTGAAACTAATATTATTACGACAGTTTTTGTTTCCGGCAACAAGAATAAGCTTATTGAGGTCCAAGCTATTCTAGCCAATACTATTTCTGTAACCTCACGTAAAATCGATTGTATGTATATGTTTTCAGTTGATATGAGATTATATATACACTTCACCCACAGTCTCTAATTAGCAGATCAATCTACTTAGTACCTGAACTTCAAGGAACTACAAGCTATATTGCTGAAGAGAAATGTAAAATGGCTTCAACTATGGTGTGTTATTATATTTAAATATATCTACAATAACAGTCAATATTAATTCAGATGATCATAGCTCAATGGACCTTGCATTACTGAAGATACGAGCCTGTGTTTTAATGCAATGAACGGTCTTCCAGGACCTTATATGTAAGCATAGTGCATTTATAAATTTACTGATTTGATATCTAGCAAATGGTTCTTTGACTCTCTTGGACATGATGGTCTTAACAAAATTCTGGCTGGGTTTGAAGACAAGTCAGCTTATGCGCTATGCACTATTGGGTATTGTGCAGGTCCTGGCCAGGAACCTGTTGTCTTTGAAGGAAAGACACATGTATGTTTACTTATCATTTTACCAACATACTTGAGATACTAATAAAAAATCATTGTTAGGGCAAGATTGTACCTGCTCGTGGCTCAGGTGCATTTGGTTGGGATGCCGTCTTCCAGCCTGATGGTTTCGATCAAACGTTAGTATAATATTAAATATGAACTCAACAACTTATAGCTAATATGGTTTATAGATATGGTGAACTGGATAAGGAGGTGAAAAACACTATTTCTCACCGCTTTCGTGCACTGGAGAAGTTGAAGGAGTATCTGGCAACTCAGAATCAATAACTCCATTACAGAAAACAAAATATACATATAGTAACCTATATAAATATATACTTTAACATGGCCATTAAACATGAAATTATAGCTTTGAGGTTCATCTATCAATCTTTTCATAGGCATTATATTTTTTAATTGTCTAAATTAAACAACTCGAGAATCATGTTATTGATTTTACCTATTACAATCTATTCAGAAACGACCTTATTCAAAAGCAGATCAAAATAAGATAAGCTAAAGATGATGGAGGGAGCTGATTCACTTATTCTTTCAACTATTCATACTAACTCCTATTCCATTTCAATTGCTAATGCTCTGTTCAGTCGATATTGAAAAAAATTAATAATATTTTTATTTTTAATATTGAACAATATTGAGAATATCATCAATTATAAACCCATTTTCATTTGAATTAAAGACAGGGGAAAGAAGGGGGAAAAGTAAGAAAGAGAAAGGGTTAAAAGATTATCGAATAGTTTAGAGAGCGAGGCGGAGAGACAAAGTGAAAAAGTGAAATGAATAGCAGTTGATCGCTTTTTATCTATTGTTTAGGTTGGTGAGCTTCCCAGAAGACTACACTTACACGTGTTATCGACCATTACCTCAATGATTTCGACAGTTAAATCTATTTTGATTATTGCAGCTTTTTTTAGTATACCTGTGAGGTAGAACTCAAGGAAAGAATAAAGGCTATTTACAGGGTCTATGGCAAAGTCCTTACTTCTTACGATGAGTATCTATATAAAATTTAAAACTATTTCTATCATATTATTGATTTTTAGAACAAGAATCCATGTATTGTTTGTATAAGCAAGAGTTTTCGATAGTATATACAGTGGGGGGAGGGGGGGACAAAAAATTGACAATCTTAAAAATTCGATAGATTTCATATTATCAATACAGTGTTTTTCTTGTATCAAGAGAAATAAAACGTATTTACTACTGTAATAAAGTCCATGTTATGCTAAAGAAAGGCTTTAGAATACGTATATGTAATTTATTTTTACATTTATTTATATAAAAAAAATTAATAAAAATGTAGTTTTAATAATGGGTACTCCCACCCCTGTTCTTGATGACTTGTTGCATTCTTACTGACATTTTTTCAATCAAAAAACTCCATGTTTTTGGCTCAAAAGAATCCTAAGCTTCTTGTATTATGGTTTTGAGCTTTTCCATATTGACAGAACCGTTACATCTCTCCTGGACCTTGTCTTTCATCTGCATCTAAAGGTTTTCGATGGGGTTCAGATTGGGTGATTGAGCAGGCCACTCCAAACTATCAATTCCTCTCTCTTTTTTCCAATCACTTGCTACAATAATTTTATGAGTGGGTGCTCTATCTTCCATCAATATTAGGTGGCACTCTAGACCCCCAAAACGTAGCAATGCCTCTTCGTAGACTTTCTTGACAAAATCAACAGCCTTTTGTTCATTCTTCTCACTGTGACAAATAGCTCCCCAAACCATGAGTGAGGATCTTCCACTCTTGAATGTGGGAGAAAGACAATCTTTTTTATTGGCTTCTCCATCCTTACGCCAAACGTGAACCATTCGACGGTTCTTGCCAATTTCGAAACTACTTTCGTCAGTCCATATTACTTTTTTCCACATATCAACAGTCTAGTGGAGATGCTCTTTGGAAAACTCGAGTCTTTTTTCTTGATGTGTTTTATTCAAAAAAAAGGGGGTTTCTTTATTACTACTCGGCTAAATATACCCTCTTCATGCAGCACACGTCTAACAGTGAGCTTACTGCATTCTTTGGGTATTGCTACAACTATCTCACTTAAAGTTAATCGTCTAATCTTGCCAACAACATTCAAAAGGTTTCGTGTTCCTCTTTTATTGAATTTTTGGGTCTTCCCGAACTTTCTTGGTGTTTGTTAGTTCCTCTTTTCTTTTGTTAATTCAGAATATTGTAAGTTGTTCGCAGTTTTACTCCAGTTCTTTCAGCTATTTTCTTTATTTTCATATTTGCTCGTCGAAAATTAACAATGGCAATTTTTTGATCGTCTGTTATTTGCATTTTAAATTATATATTTATATATTTTTATTAAGAAAAAAAGAAAACTGTTACAAGTGTCTCTTATGTAAGATATGAAATAAAGTGACCCGACAAATGTAATCGATTATTTCATATACAGATTTCCTTTTTTGGATTCATACTTTATCTTAATAATATTATAACTTCATGAATTCATTAGCTAAAGACATAAAACTTTCAATAGATATATTTATAACAGTGTTTAAAATACATAAAATAATTTTTATTACAAGGCCAATTAATAGCCACTATGGCCACCCTTGGCATCAATGACGGCCTGACATCTCCGCTCCATGCTGGCAATGAGGGTGTCTGTCACCTCTTTCGATATTCTACCCTATTCCAGCATCAGGGCTGCCTCCAACTTCTCCTTAGTGGTATACAACATCCTTTCCCTCATGATAACTTTCTTGAGGTGGGCCCATAGATGCTCAATTGGATTGAGATCAGTATTCTAAGGGCCAGAAAGAAGAGTTTCCACACTCTTTGCTGCCTTCTATTCACGAGCTGCCTTACTCGTATGGGGTCTAGCGTTGTCCTCCTGTAGGTGTTAACTGACTCTAGGGTTTAGGAGAGAGATATACTTGAGCTCGGGGCAGTAGGCTTCTCCAAGTACCTCGATGTACTTGGCGGAGTTTATCTTACCCTCCACTACGATCAATCTCCCAACACCCTCCCAACTGAAACAGCCCCACACCATCACCCTACCACCTCCAGACTTCCTTGTCTTCAGGACATTTTTAGGCTCAAAGGCCGTACCAGGCTGCCTGATGAATTTTGCGCCCCTGTCATAGCTCGTCAGTTCCACTCTGGACTCATCAAACCAGACGACCTCAGACCACTGCTCAAGCGTTCAGTCTACGTGCTCACGGACCCACTGGAGCCTTGCCTCCATATGTTTCTTGGTGAGAAGAGGCTTCACCACTGTATTAAAAGAGTGGAAGCTCATTTCATCAAGGTACCTCTTCAGAGTCTTGTCTGATACCTTGATGGCCATGTCTGCCATGATGGCTTCCTTGGTCTGATGAGAATCACTGACTACTGTTCTTCTCAACCACCGGAGGGCCATGTCGTCCAACTTTCTTCGTCAGCCACTCTTGGGAGAAGGGACTACGATGCATGTCTTCTTGAATTGTCTCACAATGTCTCCTACAGTGTTGTGAGGAACATTGAACATACGAGATGCCTTGGCTTGGGTAGCGTTCATGTTCAGCACCTTATGGAGAATGGCTAAACAAGTCTCAGGCTCGTCTATTTACCATACATCTTAGGGGTCTTAATGAAGATGTTCATGGTGTTGTATGAGTCAGACATTAGAGAAAAATAATTGTTATGAAGAAAGAAAGAATAATATTTATTATTTTTGGTATAAAAATATCCCCGAATTTGAAATGGTCGATTACATTTGCCGGGTCACTTTATATATGATTTCTAAAAAAAATGCCAATTTTTTTGTCCCCCACAGTACAAGGCTGTTTGAGGCTCTTTCGTGTAATCAATATTACCCCAAAAGAGCAAAATATAAATCGCAAAACTCAACATAAGTAACATCCATCCATCAGCAACAATTCCCATCTACCTATATAGTGCATAGTACACATTGGATACACCAACTACGGATCTTGTCCAACCACCAACCATCAAGCAACCTTCTGTACCAGCACCTGTCAGACCCTCTGTGTCTTAGGCCACCACTGCCACCATCATTACCAACTCCGACAGTAGAAAACCCAGACTACTTACCAAACGCACTCGTGCAAATACCTACGAGTATCAAATGACTCAGGTAGAAAAGCCTGATACCTTCACCCAGCAGATGATGGCATTTCTGTCAGATATTCAGAGACAAATGGAAACAATCGGACTCCGCATACAGGAATTGGAAGCACAAGTTAAGGTCAAAGATGACCTTATTACATCTCTCCAGGCTCAGATCAATACCAAGAGTGCAGAAAATGCACCCAAATCACCTCCCGCCCCTACCTCCACCCCCATCCCCACAGTGAAACCCACGGCTGCCATAGAAAAGACTACTGCCACTTATGCCAACATGGCTAAAAAGAACGCCTCTCCACCAAAGAAGACAGCAAAGGCCAGAGCAGTGCTTAGAGCACAAACAGTTCGGGCCTTATAAGAGCCTACTGGGCCCTCAGTATACGACTTTGTATGTCCCTTGTCGCCGCTACCTCAGGTACGGCCAGATCCGCAAGATGTTGGGATCACTGAAGATCCAACAGTCACGGATCATAGATATCTACTTCCCTGCAAGGGGCACTATTACCTTTGAGAAGCTCCTGGCAGACCTCAAAGCCAAGGCCACAGTCACTAGCCCTCCCGCCACTCTTGAAAAAGAAGCCCTCCAGGCATTTGGGTCTGACTCAGCCATAGAAAGAGTCGGGGAGACAATCAACACACCCAACAAGACTTATAAAGAGACCAAAGATTAGTCTATTGAAAGTTTGTGGGATTAGGCCCAAACTAATGTCTATGTCTGCATTGTCATTTACCACTATCCCTTATTTCTCTTCAATTTCTCCTCATTTCGAGGTTTTATATACTCTTATCTTTCTATTTCCTTCTTTGCATTTATTTATTTTTCACTTTTGTATTTGAAGTGTTTATATGTATATATTAATTGTTCAAAAGTTCTCATAGGGTGGCTAAAATGCCCAATACGCGAATAGCAACCAACACCCAAAAATAAAAAATACTTTGAACTGTACAAGGCTGTTTACGAAGCCCTCAAATATCCTTTCTATCTTTTTGCTCACCGCTCGTGCTACTCTGATCCTACTGTTGGAATCTGTCTGAAATAACCACTCTGTCTTGGTGATCTTTGTTAACCTATTTGATCTCTCAGTAAATCTTGAAAGAATAAATTTTATATGAAACAAAGAACAGAAACAAAAGACATCAATTTGAAGAAAATTTCACTTTATATGGTTCTCTTTTTCTTTTTCATATATACTCTGAAATAGAATAAAAATTTCATTATTATTATTATTAAAAAGAAATTCTGAAAACATAATAAAAAAAACTCTAAGAAAAACATTCATGCAAACCCTCCATCTTATTTCAGAGAATATATGAAAAAAGTACATTTTGTCTGAATTTAAAAGAAAAATACTGTAACTCACACAACTTAGAACAGAGAATAAGCTCAGTGTAAGTAATGTCCGCCCTCCTTGGCAGTACTTTAAGGCAAGAAATATAAAAGAAAACAAAAACACTAGATACATAGATACCAGGGCAAAAAGTCACATACCCTTGGAATTCTTAACTATATAAACCGTATTATTTTCTCTTGAATAAATTATCGAAGTTTGCAAACGATCACTGTGTATCGTTCGTAGAAGCAAAGGCTGTTTACACACTCAAAGATTTTTCTGACCTTTAATCAGTTACATAACCTTCCCTTTACGTCCGAAAAAACGCACCTTTTAGGTGATTGTGTTTAAAATTAAAGGTTTGCAAGTATCCAAATTATTATTTCCTTTTGTGGAATACTTCGATATCAAATTGTATTATCAATAGAATGTAGTGTTGATGAATGAAATTGCTTATTATAACATTATAGATAATACTATATTATGATTATAGCCACTGTCTAAGTTTGTTTATTCATAGCAATAGAACCCACACCCTAAAGGCCTTGTGCTTTATCCTTAGGAGATAGATAACTATGCTCAGGAGTATACCCTAGACAGTATTGGCCTTGTAGAAGACTACCTAAGACTGACTTGAAAGGAGTCTTTATTTGCCTAATAAAAATAAAATGAGTGTCTTGTGAAATACAATGAGCTCAAGCCCAGATGAAGACACTGCTTACCTTTTTATCACTAGAATAATCCTTGGTAGTGTCTATCACCTCCTTCTATTGTTTTTATTTGTTAGTAATAGTACATTACCTTGCTCAGATATGTTCATCTTGACGAGTACTTGAGTGTTAAGTTGCATGTGCAGTCTGAGAAATAACAAGAGGAGGGGAATATCAAAACAAATAATAGTTTTTCTTTATTCTGGTAATGTATACACTAGCCTCCACTCATAAAATTCACAAGTCAAAATTCATAAGTCAAACAACTCACACTATATTTGCCTTGGACCTAAAGGACAGTATTAGAAACAATACCTTGTTATCATTAAGCACCATTGTTAATACCAGTTACAATGAGACAGTTGAGGTGATTATGAATACTGAGTCAATAAATGAATACACTGTTCTCAACACAAGTAAGTTTGGTTCTATTTTATGGACAGTGACCACTAGAGTTAATTCAGTGTGATTTCAACAATAAATATCTTTTAAACATTGTTATACTGCAAATACCGTGGGCTTAAAGATAACACATTAAGAGAAGAATATCAATAGCTGAGTTGTAATTTTGGGGTGATTCTTGTTCTATTTCTTATCTTTACAGCCAATTCTATACTTTTTAATTGTAAAGTCAATCGTCACTGCTTAAACAGGCAAGTAGAGTTTGAAATTGTCCATTTAGACAGCGAAAAAGCATTTCAAAACACATTAGCCAATCATAGAAACATTGTGATTTTATTCTCAGGATATTTTCTTATAGATGTATGTTTTGGGCAAAAGGTACGCTCTTAAGACACGCAGGACCTCGGGGGAAGGCTAGCTGCTCTTGTATATGTACGGGTTGGGGAAGCTCTTGTGTGGTGCATATCGGGAACTCGGTTCTTATGGCTGCGGGAACTATGTTTGTAGTAGTCTGGAGGGGACACTCTGGAAGTGGGTCTGTAGAGGCACAAGAGAACAGATAACGGCAACCTTCCTTACGACGGACCAACGAAAGGGACAAACATAGAGAAAAAACAGGAACATAACAAGAACCAACAACTAAACTTGGCCTTTGGGTATAAACCACCCTTCTGTAAGAATCCAAGTATATGATGACTTCTTTTTTTTATTTGCAATGTAGAATTTGCTATTTTATATTCTTTCTATCTGAAACCTTCCTTCCCTCTAGTTTATTTTAGCAACACCCATATATCTCACTTCACCACAGCCATCCATGCGAATAGGTGGCGTATCTTCACCTATTCTACATATATCCCAAAAGTCTTTGGGTGTGTAGATATCGTGCAAGTCTGATTTTGTTGACCTAGATACTCTTCTCTATTATTTTTCTACCTGTTACCGTCGTTCTGGTTTTCTTGGTTGCTCAACCCGTTACAAACATGCTACCCATTTTGGTCCATCTGTTCGTCCGTCACAAATATCTATTAGATTTCGCTTTCTGGAATCTCACTACGGTAGTACATCCCTAAGTGTACTCTCAAGTGGTAATAATCTGTGTTCATAGCAACCTCGTCCTGAGACCTACAAGCCTCCTACGATCTTATATTGCCCAAAATTACATCAGGATTCAGACAACAAACAAATAAATTTGCTATATCTAATATCTAAATCTTCTGTCGCACACGGTAAGTCTTTTGTTAAATGGCAAGATCTTTGGCCCAGTCTGTTAGTGAAAGCTATTGATCAAACCACGTCTAATTGAGACTTTAAGGTAGAGCCATCAGCTGGTAGCTTGCTCATTGAGGCTATTGATGAGTGTGTTGAGCGGGAACGCCAACGCCACCATAGAGTGCAAAGACTCCTTCAGCAACAGACGCTGTATCCTTATTTCTGCTCGGATCTCCCCTCTACCACCCATTCTTAACCCGTTTAGCAAAGCCAGAAGCTGCTAGTGTAGTTGCTGTATTTGTGCCCTCAGGATCGTCCGAGTTGCTCCAAGTATCCCTCGTTGGATTTCGAATCACCACAGGATGACGGTTATTTTTTTTGGTATCCTAGTTTCCTTGCTGACTTTATGGCCTTTTTGGCTGTCTATTCATAATTCTTATTTTACCATCATTTCTCATTTTTTCATCATTTTTTCCCTCATTTGAGGTTTTGTATCCTTAAATATTTCTGTTTCTCACTCCCTTGAATTTATTTTCTCTACTTTTGTATCTATAGTGTTTATTTGTATATCCCGATTTTAAAAAAGATCTCATAAGGTGGCTATTAGGCCCAATGTGCGATTACCAAAGCATACCCAAAAATAAAGGTACTTTGAATTGTGTCTAATATCTCTGATCTCTATACCTCTTTATTTATGATCATGAGGGACAACCTTATAATTTATATAGATTTAATTGTAGATAATAATCTATAATAATGGTAAATAAACATCTTTGAAAGAAAGTGAATAGTTCAACGGGAAATTAAGTACTTCGGTGGTCAAAATATTAGCATCACTTAAGTTTTGAATACAGACTGTGAATGTATGGCTAAGTCTACTACAAATGTACCATTTGCACCATGAACTCTTTTATTTATTTTTATTTTATTCATAGTTTATTTCTTCTTGGATATATATAAATATATTGTATGTTAAGATATATCAATTACTAATAGATAGATCATTATTGGCTATTAATGCGACATGACATATTGATCTTCCTACTACAATTCACACGTAATGAGGGTCTCTATTTACTGATATTGAAAAAGGGTCGTTGAATAGTCAACCTAAACTATTGAGAACTTCGACGACAAACAGCCTGAATCAAATAGATATCTCTCATTTCCTCGTTTCTTTAACTAAATAGAATCTGTATTTCATTGAACATTGATAATTTCTTTTATAAAATACTGATCAACATTTAAAGAATTATGCTTATAGTCAAATTCAATTATTCATCTAAATTCGACTTGTGATGATATATATTTAATATATTGAGGTGGAAAGGCTAAAGGCTAATTTTTTCATTAGAACTGATATGAAGTATATCTCAGAATATCAATGTTCTAATATTTGTTTAGCAGAATAGAACTTTAACATTATAAGTATAATAGCCAACATTGTCTTGAAAGTATTTTCTTTATCAATAGATTATGATTTTTTTTGACTGACTACATTTAATAACAAACGTAGATATCTTTTAGAATAGTAAGGCTATTGTTTTATTCATTTATGAATTTGATCATCTGTACTGCCTGAATACATGAAATAGTTACTAACTACTGATACAGTATATTATAATAGCTATAGGATTACATTGAATTTGGATTGTATGTTATGTCATCCAGAGTGACTAGTAGGCAATTCTGTTTTGGCTAAAGAATTTTTATAAGGAAACGTTTGATATTGTAGACTTTTTTTTGTATATTTGATTATGAAAGTCAGAAATTGGTTATATACTTCTTTAAGATAACTGTTCATTCTAGATATCTTATAAATATACTGATTCAAACTTCATTGTTTGTTTCCATCGTATTACTAGCCGTTACAGCCTTGCTGATTTGTCTATGGATACATTATACTGTTTATTCTAAGATATTCTATTAGGCTAACTTTCCTAAGACCATAATCTCTGTCGGATTATTCGCTTGGACAACCAATCCATTTGTTTACTTTTATTACTCCTTTATTTCATGTATACTTTCTCGGGGTAAGCTAAATGTCTTACTCAATACACTCTGGTTAATGATATAAATAGATAGCTATACCTTAGTTGAGATTACCCTAATTAGAGAATATCTTTCAATTCTTATTCATCAGTAGTTTTTCTCTCGCTATGATGCTAGCGACAGTGTAATTATAGTTGATTACTATGGAGAATCATTGAAAATTTCTTAGTCTAAACAGATAAAGAAAAAACTATCTGACATAACAATAATGCAAATATAACATGCAAGAACTATAAATACTTTGAATCTGTTTTGTATGCATAGTCTGTAGGGGATTACCTGCTTCCAAATGTTTTATCAGAACTGAGTGATGACAGGACTTTATCCAACATTAGGTTTCTTTTATTTAGTGGAGTATACAACTCTTTATACACTCATCAATTACTATGGTTACACTTCTGTGCTTCCTGTAGTTGTATCTACGCACATGCCCCATCTTACTTATCAGTAATGTGTAATTGATGAGTGTTATTTCTGTTGGTCATATCTCTGTATTGACTCTGGATACAACACCAAAGTTGAATAGCTAATTAGATCAGTCGCCCTCTTTTGATATAACCAGGACAGTCTATCCAATCACACTTTCTGTCATAATACATAATTCTCTTGGTACTATGTCTTTATATGTTATGAAATATGAGAAACTATAGTAGTTTTGTCTTCATAAAGTAACGATGAACTAATTAAGTAAACAAATGAATTTTATACTCTATATCTATATATTTATATATATTTGGATCTAAACATTATCTATTTTTATTTGAAGATTATTCATACTATAATAATAAATAAATGCTTCTCTATTATATTTTGAAACTGTTGCTTAATCTATTTGTATTTTATATAAATATCTATATCTATATCTATACCCTATTGAATGTCTATTGTTTTATATTTATAAATATTTAAATCACTACACTTTTAAATAGACCTGTGCTGCTATAGAGACACAGGACATAGACATCCTTTAGTGTTTCATTTAAGACTCAGAGACATAGCACTAAAAGTGACTGGACAAATCTTGGCACTGGCTGTTGATCTTTTTTTTTTTAATTAAGAAAAAAGCCCTTGTTTTACTGTCTTTCCTTTCACTATGGTTGATCTTTCCACTTCTATTGCTGGTGTCCACCTTCCCAACCTCCTTTTCAATGCTTCAGGAGTATGTTGCAGATACACTTCTGAACTGAAGCAGCTTGTAGAGAGCGAGTCTGGTTCTTTGATCACCAAGTCGGCTACAGTAGAAGTACGCGAGGGCAACCCTTCTCCTCGCTATGTACCTCTTCCTCATATCAACAGCAGTATCAACTCAATGGGTCTTCCTAACGAAGGCTATGAATATTACCTTGACTATGCCAAACAGTATGACTACACCCAGGCCAA
Source organism: Spinellus fusiger (assembly GCA_025094145.1). Taxonomy (NCBI): domain Eukaryota; kingdom Fungi; phylum Mucoromycota; class Mucoromycetes; order Mucorales; family Phycomycetaceae; genus Spinellus; species Spinellus fusiger. Next base: position 39,195 of record JALLLS010000087.1, on the reverse strand, counting down.
GCCTCTGTTTATCTCTCTCTCTGGACTGTCACTTGCTGATAACCAGAAGATGGTGGAGGCATTTGTAGCAGCAGATCTTCCCTGTGTCCTAGAAATCAACTTTTCATGCCCCAATGTTCCTGGCAAACCCCAGCTTGGCTATGATATGGAAGCCATGGAGAATGCATTGAAGGTGTTGGCGCCCATCATCAACAAGCCATTTGGCATTAAGCTCCCTCCTTATTTTGACATTGCTCACTTTGACGCTGCTGCTGCCATTTTCAATCAATTTGAGCACCTTGCCTTTGTGACTTGCATCAACTCTGTGGGTAATGGGTTGGCCATTGATTTTGAGACAGAGACGGCTCTTATTAAGCCTAAAGATGGGTTTGGTGGGCTGGGAGGGTTGATGGTGCTGAACACTGCTCTTGCCAATGTCAATGCCTTTTACCGTCGCCTGAGTCCTGGAAAACAAGTGATTGGTGTAGGTGGAGTGACAAGTGGCAAGGAGGCCTTTCTACATGTATTAGCAGGCGCCAGTGCTGTTCAAATTGGAACTCAGCTCAACGAAGAGGGACCAGAACTCTTTGGTCGTGTGAAGAAAGAGTTGGAGGAGATCATGCGTGCCAAAAAATATTCCTGCTTGGCTGATTTCCATGGAAAAGTAAAGACCCTTTAAAATTTATAGGAACATGAGCTAGCAATAATAAATAATAATAAAAAGGCCCTTATCAAAGCAATTACAGGCACTAATAAATAATATATCAAGTTATTCTATTTGTAGCAACCATTAGAATAGAATAGAAGTATAAGAGAACAGAGTGAATTGTATGTTAACTAAACAAGTACCTATGCATTTAATAAGTCATTAAAGATATTATCCCATGAGTAGTTGAATAGTAGATTATATCACTACTGCTGCTGCTGCCACCACTAATCACCACCACCACTACTACTACTACATTCTCTACACCTCTTTCGGGTCTATTCTATCTCCCCAGTCACTTTTAGTGCCTCAGCTATATAACCCCATAGGCATCTAGAATACAAACAAAGCGTCATCTTGTCTGATTTTTATCATGCAACAAATAGTACACTGTCCAGTAAGAAATAATAAGCCTCAAATGGGTCCATCTCTCTCTCTCTCTGCATTCGTCGGAATATCAAAACATGTCAAGTTGCATAGAATAGACGCGGTGCAGTTGCTTCTTTTCCTTTTTCCTTTTTCCTTTTTCCTTTTTCCTTATTTTCTCAACTTTTCTTTTGCATTTCTTTTTGCATTTCACAACCAATAAAGAATTTCATTCAAAAGGAAATAGGAAAAATCTCACTCAAGGGAGTCAACTGAAAAAGCAAAAATCTATTTAAGCAAGACGGAAACGTTGTTTTTCTTTTTTCTTTTTTTTCTTTCTTTTTCCTTTCTCTCTTTCTTTCTCTCTCTTTTCCTTCTGTTGTTCTTGTTCATCTTTATCAATTACCAAACAAAACCACAAAGAACACAGCACAGTCCACTACAGAACTGCTTTTGCGTTGATTAGGCGTCTTATGCAGCGTCCACTTTGTTCTAGTCCCCCACCCATAGAGTGTTCTATGACTCCTGCAAGATACACATCCTCTGTCTCTACTCTTCAGCCTCTGCTCCTGCCACCCTCAGGGGATGTAGCCTTGAGGAATGAAAAGACCCTTGTCCACACCACAAGAGAGACACAAACACTCTTCTCTCCACTGCCACTGCAGGACACAAGTCAGGAGAAGCGTCTTCCACTAAGAAAGCGTATTCCAAAGACACTGTTCCTTCGCCCTACCAAGGACAGACAAGACACTCCTGTGGCTGTACAGACGTCTTTCCCTTCTTCTCATCCTTGTCCCAACCACCCCCTCAACAGCCACAGTGACTGCAGTGACTATAGCTACAAGTACAACTACAACTACAACTACAATTACAGCAGCCGTGACGCCCCTGCCCTCCACTCTCCACAGCCAGACAAAGTGATTGTTGTAGGACTCTCTCCCACCCCATTCTACTCAAGCCATCGCTACAAGGTCATCCAGACAGCAGAAAAGGAGGTCTGTTCAAGCCCCTACCACCAGCCTAAACATAAGAGAAGTCAGTCCGAATCAAAGGTGTATGAGGGAAAGAAGAATGGAATGATGCAGAGACACATGTCTGCACTGAACTTTAACCCCCACCAAAGACAGTCCTCTGAGCCCTACAAATACAGTGAGTTCCTTTTTTTTTCTCCCTCTTCACAGTTCTAGAGTGCCACACCCATCTCATTCACAAGGCTGCGGTTGTTCTTACTGTCTCTGTGTGTGTGTGTGTGTGTTCCTATGAATAAGCCACCTTCACTCAGCATGGAGCAATGCAACGTGTCCATACAAGAGAGACATTCACGGATAGACGGGACCAGGTAAGGTGAAGATCATGGGTGCTACTCCATCCCAGCACATGATGGGGCTGTTTGGCATTTAGCTGTCCTGTCTATCTCCTTATCTCTTTTTATCTCTTTAACAACTAGTACTTTTGGGAAGACACCCATGACACTTCTTCACCGCCTGCGTCTTGTATTGTCTATGAAACACGACGTCTTGGTGGTGGTGTGGTAGGTTGTTTCTTCAATACAAGTCACTTGCTGATAAGGAGAACTCCATAGTCCATCATCACAAAACAGCGGTCACTTGGCAATGACAGTCCGCCGCCGCCACCACCACCACCACCACCACCACCATCATCATCATCATCACCACCACATGCACATGCACACACACACACGCACGCACACGCACACGCACACGCACGCACAAGAACACGCACGAGAACAGTCACCCACCCACCCATCCACACTCCTCCTCACTCCTTTTCAGGAACAAAAAAACACAAACTCACGCCTACATCTTCAGTGGCAGTAAAGCGTAAAAAGGGAACACGACGACAACCCCATCCTATTCTGTATTGCCACTGCCAGACACCTTATGACGCCTCTAGGTTTATGATTGCATGTGACCAGTGTGACCAGTGGTACCATGGCGACTGTATTGACTTTACTGAGAGGGAGAGTGAGCTTATGGAGTCCTACATCTGCTCCTGCTGCACAGAAAGTAAGTTCAGCAGAAGAAAAGAAACCCCCCACGCGCGCAGTGTGTCTTATAGGATGAGCAGAGACAGGCAAGACGATCTTATGGAGGGCAGGGTGCAGGAGAGACCCAGGGCAGACGGAGAGGGGAGACTGCAGTGGACAGGGTCAGTCCTCTCTTGACTGCAGAGAAGGAACAGACACCGCCGATGGAATGGAAGCACTGAAAGAAAAGAACCGCTCTGTGTACCGTAGAGTGGCTGCCATTGATCGGAAGTATGTGCTGCTGAAGAAGCTGCTTCAGGACCAGACACTGCGGAGACATCGCTTGGCAGAGGAAGAGGAGCTTCTCTGTGGATTTGATTCCAGACTAGCATGGCCAGACACTGTGTGGGAGTTGGCAGAGGGAGTGATGGACACCCACGGCAGCGACCGTATTGTGGTGACATTTACAGCGGAAAACATTCATGCACTGGACACAGTTCCCCCTCATGTGGTATGTACCAGGATACGTGGCCAGTGTCAGCAGCACAGCAATTGGCAGAGAGTGCAGGCACATACCATTGAGAGGGAGAGAGAAGTGCAATTCCAGATAGCAGCAGAAATCAATGCAAAAAGGAAAGAAATGAGACCAAAAGGTGTAGAATAGACGAGTCACAACGACACTGGAAGAGCGGAAGGGAGAGACTCCCCCTTGTGTAGATGTGTAGATGTGTGTAGATGTGTGTCTATGTTTCTTTGTTACAAGTATCAAGATGACTACAGAATAAAGAATGAAATGTCCATGCAATGCCAACACTAGTAGAAAGTAGGTCCAATAGAATGCCCGTGAACATTGGCAGTCTGTCTCTTTTTCTGTCTATGATTGGTTCATTTGTCTACAAGGATAGAAGAAAAAGGGACGATGCTTCTATCCAGCCTCCTTCTCTATGCATTTCTCCCTGTGGATGGCTAGTGTGGTGTCTGTGTGGGTGGGTGTTATTAGTAGTCATGCGATTTTATCTTCACAGCCTATCCTACGTGACTATGTACAAAGACATTACTACACTCTCTACTCTCCCACTGCTAACACACACGCTGCTTCTGTTGTGGCTCGTCATTTGGGATGTCGTTTTGATGGTCAAGTGGGTGAACTTGTGCACTACTACTGGATAAGTGTACCCAAGCAGACAGAGCAGACAGAGCAGACAGAGCAGATAAATGTCAGAAGAGACACTGCACCTAGTGATACTGTCCTTTCACTGTTCTCTGCTTTAAAGAAACGAACCAGCCCACATTCACAACGCGATGAATCCATAGAAGCATTGACCCATATTGAACGCATTGACCGTCAACTCCCTCAACGTCGGCTGTTCAAACGCAGTCTTCTTCCCCTGTCACCAGAACATCCTATGAAAGGATATCCAGAGAAGAAGTGGAAGGTGGGTCTGGGAGACAATACAACAGACAATGTCTCTGCTGTGGGTGGATTCAGTGCATTAGAAAACATGCTTGGAATTCAGGATCCTGGATTTGATAAGCAGTGGCATATGGTAAGTGGGGTGGATACAAGCAACTGCACCACCTATAGACTAATAGATATATAATATATGTATAATATATGTATAATATATATATATATAAAACAGATGAATCGGGTATGGCCAGGAAATGATATGAATGTCTCTGGTGTTTGGCAGCAGAGTAAGAAAATAGCACAGTACAGTACAGTTCAGTCGATACGAGTGAACTCTGAGAATCCTTCTTTCTTCTTTCTTCTTTTATTTGCCCACTAGACATTACTGGACAGGGCGTGGTGGTGGCTATTCTGGACGATGGCCTTGACATGGACAGTGAGGATTTAAAAGACAACTTTGCAAGTCATACTCTATTATCTGGTAAATCTCAAGACATTCACCACTGACTCTGGGCATTAGTTTGCAGAGGGATCCTATGACTTTAACCAGCACTCTCTCCTCAAGACGCCAACCTCTCCTCAAGACTTCCATGGAACCCGCTGTGCAGGTGAAATTGCTGCTGTCAGAAATGATGTGTGTGGTGTGGGCATTGCTTATGGTGCCAAGGTATCAGGTAAACTTGAGGTTGGAAGAAAAGCAGGTGTGCTGATGGCTGTTTGATTCCTAGGCATTCGTATTCTCTCCATGGGGATTACTGAAGGAGATGAAGCAGAAGCACTCAATTACAAGTACCAGGAGAATGATATTTACTCTTGCTCTTGGGGCCCTCCTGATCTAGGACAGAGTGTTGAAGCCCCTCATAGCATTGTCATCGAGGCACTGAAGAATGGTGTGGAAAAGGGAAGGCATGGCTACGGTTCTCTCTATGTCTTTGCCTCTGGGAATGGAGGTGCGAATGATGACAATTGCAATTACGATGGCTATACCAACAGCATTTATACAATTACTGTGGGGGCCATTGATCGCATGAACCGACATCCTTACTATGCAGAGAAGTGTTCTGCTCAACTGGTGGTGGCCTACTCCAGTGGGAGTGGGAGTTCCATTGTAAGTCTAACCCCCTCCCCTTCCCCCTCCTCCATTGAGATGGTATACACTGCAAGATACTATCTTCTTTTCTTTTTTTTTCTTCTTTTCTTTCTGAATGTCTTTATAGTATACAACAGATGTCGGCAGAACAACATGCACAGATCAACATGGAGGCACTTCAGCAGCAGCTCCTTTGGCTGCAGGTGTCTTTGCTCTTGTTCTTTCGGTGCGTCCTGATCTCACATGGCGTGATATTCAGTACCTGTGTGTCCATACAGCCGTTCCTATCGCATTAAAGGATGAGGATTGGACGTTACTTCCCTCACAACGCCAGTATAACCATAAGTTTGGCTATGGAAGGCTCGATAGCTATGCCATGGTGGAAGCAGCAAAGACATTCAAGAGTGTAGGCCCCTCTACTTGTGTGCAGGTAGCAACAGAAACAGCACCCAAAGAACCCATTCCTGACACCACTGGAGAAGAGAGAGTTGGGCATGGAGAAAAGAGAGGATTCTATCGTAGTGTCCTAGTAAGCCCCTCTCTCCTGGACAAGGCAGGATTTGGGAGACTAGAGCATGTTACAGCCACAGTGACCATTGAACACAGCTGTCGTGGGGATTTAGAGATTCTTTTGGAGAGTCCACAGGGTGTGCAAAGTCAGTTGGGCACGCCTAGAGAACACGACACGAGCAATGAAGGATTTTTAGAATGGACATTTATGAGTGTTAAGCACTGGTAGGTGCTGTTTCTTGTCTCTCTCTCTCTCTCTTTTTTCTTTCCCTCTTTTTTTTCTTCTTTCTTAGTGGGTATAGAATGGGTATAAACTGGTGTTGTATGGGTACTGATTGTCTTAGGGGGGAGAATCCGGTAGGACATTGGACATTAAGAATCATTGATCATATCAATCCACACCACACAGGCCACTTTATTAGATGGAAACTTACTTTATGGGGTGAGCAGGTGGCAGGTGGGGAATCCACACTAATACAGCATACACAAACACAGTCGTCGCTCTATTCTCTTTCTGTTCACTCTGTCACTGACACTTATACTCATATTCTTACTGCTCTCAAGGCATTGGAGGTTATGGGTGCTGAGAAGGAGGCACAGATCCAACAGTGGTCTTTCTACTTGTGGGGCAGTGTTGCTGTCCTTGCAACGGCCTTTATTGTTCTCTCTGTGTGTAGTATCAAGTGAGGAAGAAGCATAAAGGAGGTTGGATGGAAACAGACCAAGGACATTTGCGAACAGTATAGGTGGATCAGAGAGAACGCATAACAGGCAATAAATACCTTAGCAACCAAATGCCACACCACGCCACTTCTTTATCAATCCCCACCCTTCTCATAGCAACCAACAAGAATAAACAGATCTCTCTCTCTCTCTTTCTCTCTCTCTCTCTCTTTCTTTTATATATAGATATACATCTCTTTTATAGATCCCTCATGTCAATATCAACAGCAGCCTCACAGAGACAAGCATGGAGTTGAAGTGAATATGAAAAGAAAAAGAAAGTGGGATTGAAAAGATGGCTCTACCTTCCAGTCATAATCTACTTCTACTAATACTTCTTAACGTGGATATTCCATAGACAAAGGATGCCAACAAGCACTCCAAGCAGAAACCGAGTCGATAGATCTGCAATAATAACGACTCTTGTATCCTATGTATTCTTATACATATGCATCTTAATCCTACTGTAGGAACAGAACAGAAACCCCCAAGACAACGCATGGATGTGAGCTTGGAACAAGGACAGTAGTTGTTGATGCACTTTCCTCATGGAATAAAACATTAGAATAAACATCCCATTAACAGAAATGAATGAAAAACATATACACACACTCATAGACTATAGTTGAATAGGTCAAGTAGATTCTATTGCCTATTTACTTCATCTTTTATTTTACAAAATATACAATAGACAAAATGAAAAAAAAAGAACCACTACTGAAATACCGCACACACTTTTCTCTCACCTTTTTCTTTTTTTCTTTCTGAAGGAACCAAAAAGAAAAGAAAAAGGAGGGGAGGGGTCCTTTCATTAAACAAGACCTGCTTTTTGTCTCATCAAGTTGAGAGCAGAACCAGCCTTGAACCATTCAATCTGTCCAGGGTTGAAGGTGTGGTTCAACTGTATGTCCTCAGAGGTACCCTCGGCGTGGTGGAGACGAAGAGTGAGAGGCTTTCCTTCCTGGAAATCTGTCAATCCAACAATGTCAACCTTGTCTGCAGGCTGCACCTTGTCGTAATCAGCAGGGTTGGCGAATGTCAAGGGCAACATGCCCTGCTTCTTCAAGTTGGTTTCGTGGATACGGGCAAAGGACTTGGTGATAATGGCAGCACCGTTCAAGAAACGGGGTTCAAGAGCAGCGTGTTCACGGGAAGATCCCTCACCGTAGTTCTCGTCACCCACGACCACCCAGCGCACACTGTCGGCCTTGTACTCACGGGCCACTTCAGGGACACCATTGTACTTGCCTGTGAAGCAGTTCTTGACCTGGTTGACTTGGCCGTTTTCAGAGTTCAGGGCACCAATCAACATGTTGTTGGAGATGTTGTCCAAGTGGCCACGGTACTTGAGCCAAGGACCGGCCATGGAGATGTGGTCTGTGGTACATTTGCCCTTGACCTTGATGAGGATGGGCACGCCTGTGATGTCTTTGCCATCCCACTTGCTAAAGGGCTTGAGCAGCTGGAGACGGTTGGAGGTGGGCTCAACAGCGACATTGACTTGGCTGCGGTCAGAGGGGGGGGCCTGGTAGGTGTCTTCGCCAGCATCATAGCCACGGGGAGGGAGCTGGTCACCGCTGGGAGGCTGCAGCTTGTAGGGGTTACCCTTGGCATCGATCAAGGAGTCAGTGAGAGGGTTGAAGGTCAGGTCACCAGCAATGGTCAAGGCAGTGACAATCTCAGGGGAGGCGACAAAGGCGTGGGTGGCAGGGTTGGCGTCGTTGCGGCCAGTGAAGTTGCGGTTGTAGGAGGTGATGATGGAGTTCTTGTCGCCCTTCTTGATGTCCTTGCGGTCCCACTGACCAATGCAGGGACCACAGGCGTTGGCCAGGACAACACCACCACTCTCTGTCAGGACATCCATGATGCCGTCACGCTCAATGGTAGCACGGATCTGTTCAGAACCAGGGGTGATGGTGAACTTGGACTTGACCTTGACACCGTGGTCAAGGGCTTGCTGGACCAGAGAAGCAGAACGGGCCATGTCTTCATAAGAGGAGTTGGTGCAGGAGCCGATCAATCCCACCTTGAGCTCTGCGGGCCAGTCGTTGGCTTTGACAGCGTCTTTGAACTTGGACAGAGGAGTAGCAAGATCAGGAGTGAAGGGACCGTTGATGTGGGGCTCGAGGGTGTTGAGGTCGATTTCAATCATCTCGTCGTAGCTGGCATTCTTATCAGCACGGAGGTTGTGGTTGAAGGCCTTGGCGTAGCTGGCAATGTCAGCACGCTGAGTAGCACGGAGGTAGTCACCCATGCGCTCGTTGAAGGGGAAGATGGAGGTTGTGGCACCAATCTCAGCACCCATGTTACAGATGGTGGCCATACCAGTGCAGGAGATGGAGTCCACGCCTTCGCCCAAGTACTCTACAATAGCACCAGTACCACCCTTGACGGTGAGAATACCAGCTACCTTGAGGATGATGTCCTTGGGAGAGACCCAGGGGTTGAGCTTGCCAGTCAGCTTCACACCAATGACCTTGGGGCACTTGAGTTCCCAGGGAATGTCGGCCATGACATCGACAGCATCAGCACCACCGACACCAATGGCCACCATGCCAAGACCACCTGCATTGGGTGTGTGGGAATCAGTACCAATCATAAGACCACCGGGGAAGGCGTAGTTCTCGAGGATGATCTGGTGGATGATACCAGAGCCGGGACGCCAGAAGCCGAGGTTGTACTTGGCTGTGGATGTGGCCAAGAAGTCATAGACCTCCTTGTTGATATCAATGGCACGCTGCAAATCCTTCTGGCCACCCACCACAGCCTCAATCAAGTGGTCACAGTGGACAGTGGAGGGGACAGCCACACTGGGGAGACCAGCAGACATGAACTGGAGGAGAGCCATCTGGGCAGTGGCATCTTGGCAGGCAACACGGTCAGGACGCAACTTGAGGTAGGACTGTCCACGTACAATGTCCTGGTTGACGGCATCATCCAAATGGCCATAGACTACCTTTTCAGAGAGAGTCAAGGAGCGGTCCAATCTAACCAGTCCACAAGAGATTAGCCACTTGGTTTCTCTCCTTGCCCGTGTCTATTTATCTATCTATCTAGATATATATTTATCTATCTAAATAGATAGATATACAACACACACACACACACGAGCAAATCATCACCTGTCACGGACAATCTTGAGATTGTCTTCAATTCTTTGGTAGTTGATGAACTTGTCCTTCTCCAGGTTGGACATGGCCACCTTTTGACTGGCCCATGCACCTGCCTGAGCATAGGTACGTGCAGGCACATAAGACTTAATTGCTGGAGCAGCAGCCTAGACAGAACAGCATTCCCTTTCTGATTCAATCTCACTGTCACAACACAAATGTAGGGATTACCTTGGCAGCCTTCAAGAAAGAGCTAGAAGACAGCATCGTCAGAAGAAGAGAGGGGAGAAAGGAAGAAAGAAAGAGAAAAAGAAATTTAAGAAATATTAAAAAACAATAAGAGGAAAAAAAAGAGAGGATTCTTGGGAGCCATGCTATATACACAAATCCCCAGTAATGGCTGTGATGCTGTCACCTTTATTGGAGGTGACACATGAAAATATCTTTTTTTTTCTTTTCTTTTTTTTTCTTTTCTTTTTTAATATTTTATTTCCCTCTTCTCCTTCTTCATGTGAGAATTGAATTTCAGTCCTACAAGCAATTTCTTATTTTTGTTCAGGCTTGCTTTATTAGGAAGAAGGCAGTGCTTTGCCCTTTTGCCTTTTTTCTTCTTCTTTCTATTGATCCATGCCTGTTAAGCAACCACAAGAATAGAAAGGAAAAGGTAAACAACTCCAAAGATGAAGAAAGTGAGTGAGAAGAGGTCAGCTGTAGTGTATTTGTGCTGAGATAAGCAAGGATGAATTTCATCCAAACAAGGGCCACGCGTAACAGGGCCAAGTAAAATACATAAAAAGGCCGTCAGGGCCATGAAAAATATAAATAAATAAATCAGAAATGAATATAAATGAATATAAAAAAAAAGCCGTCCGGGCCATGAAAAAACAATGACTTTGGAATGAACCCCCGACCCATCAACGTGAATCTATTTCTCTATTTTACTATTAGCTCTTGTTTTGTTATTAGCTCTTATTTAGGCTTGCTTCATTGCTTATTTATCCATGTCTGGGAATAGGTAGGTAAAGAACACATCCTACTTGTTCTGGCACTAGAATACATTTGTACTAGTAAAAGACCACTCCACCTCAATCCACACTTCTTCCTTCTCTCCCTGTCTAATCTCTACATCAAAGAAGCATTAAGAAATAAAGTGTATGCTTTATGGAATCCCAATCCTCGGGCACAATTAAGAAAAAGAGAGAAAAAAAAGGACTACCCTAGCAATAATGTTATTATTCACTCTGCTGTGTCTGAATGTTAATCCTACTGGGGGTGGATGTCCAATGTAAAAATATATTTATAAAAAATACATATAAAAAATATATATAAAAAATATAAAACAAAAATGAAGCTGAGATAAAACACAGTCATAAGAACAGTCAAAGGGAAAAACTGGAATATTTGACCCTGAAGAGAGACCTAATCTTTATCTGTTTTGGCAGATGATTGTAGTGGTACAAGAGAGTCATTGTGTGCACAGTCTATGCGCAAAACAAATGGCTTTAAAATAGACCTTGTGTCTCTGCTATCAATGACGCATTCATCGATCTATTCTCTCTCAACACAGTCATTGACTCAACCCTACGGAACACAAGACAGTAAAATGTAAAAATATAAAATATATAAAAATATAAATAAATAAAAAACAGTTAATATTGAGGTCATGTTTATCACTGTTGATAAATGTAGTTTAAACTGAATGGTTGGCTCTCTTAATACTTATATACATATTAATATTTATATCCATATTTATATCCATATTAATACTTATATCCATATTAATATTTAAATAGATATACTTAGCCTATTGACTCTTTTAACATGCTGATGAATGTACAACATGAAAACAAAATGGCAAATGGTAGGAGATGAGTCTTTGCCAGGGATGGGTGGCTATTGTCTGACAGACATGCATGAGAAATGTGTACACAAGTGGATTTGTTGATTAGATAATAATAATAATAATATCTGTTGCTATAACAACAACAATAATTCCCTGGTATTATGCTCTCTCATGAACTCTTCTCTTTTCTATTTCATGGCAAGGTAGAAAGAGTAGATCTACAACTGAACATAAAAGTGGGGCACTTTGATCTCATTTGTTACTTGTTAATGATAAGTGATGGCTGGTAATTCATTCTAAAGAGCACCATCGGCTAATGGAGTATAAGTGATTATGAATCCACCCCTACATCTCATGAATATATCAAGTAGAATAATAAATAAATATGAATAGAAAAAGCCTCCATGGAACCTTGGGATAAATAACAAGATGTATCCTTTACATCCCTTTTTACATTTGATTAAATATACTAACTCTATAATTACTATTAAAATAATAATAATAATAAAAACCCCTTTTAAGAAGGGTGAATACGCCCCTTTTCGTTGGCTAATGAATAATGCACAAGTCATCAGTTAGCAAATTGTAATAAAATATAATATAATAAAATAGCTACAAAATCAATGGTCTGGGAGGAAGCATTTATGATAAGCTGTAGTGTATTTGAATGCAGCGAGTAAATCTTTTAAATTATAAAAGTACAACGGCCTGTATTAATATGTGCTATATTTGGTGGTGATTTCTGACAAGTCATTTTATCTTTAGTCACCATTACAATAGAGTAGAGGTATAAAAGAATAACAAACAATTTGAATACAAAAGAACAGAGTAAATCATACGTTCACTAACCAAAATACCTTTGGACACAAGAAGCCATTGACGATACCATCTAAAGAATAATAAAGTGTGTTTTATTGTGTCCTTTAGCACCTTGCTCATACTAGGAGATATAGGGTGGCTGTTGTTTAAGAATACATATGGACCTATTTCTATTCATAATCACTTGATGAATGATCAGATATGTTATAGAGCTAACAAAAGACACAACTTGGCTGACAAAGAACAGCTTTAACGTGAGATGGGGTTTAATAGTAAAACATCAAAACAATCAAATGCCCTACTCTATCAAATCCCATAGTGAATAATGTAGTCATTACAGAAATAGCACTATAAATACGAACAATGCAAGCCTATATGTTCTCCAATAGTTTTCATTTTAATTCCAATCCCCTACAGACCACCCTATTATTCCTTTTTTTTCAATGGACAAGTAACATATAGAAATATCACTAAAGAGTGCACAAACAAGTGCATTCCTTTGTGATTAAAAATCGCTTTATATCTTTTACACTTTCAATTGCACTCAATAACTGTTCCTCTTATTAGTAGCTGAATACACTATTATTATTTTTATCTGTTTCTCTACTTAGTCAATACGATCTACTTCTATTCGTGCTTAGAAGATAGAATATACTTTTGATTAGATCAGACAGGCATGAGAAGGCTGTACTTTTACATTCTTCGAATCTACTCTATTTATTATGGTATCAAGTATAAAAGGGATCCTACATAAAGGTAGAGGAATAAACAACCCTTTGTAGATGAGCAATTCTTTCTTTCTATTTATATATAACAACAGTATTCAACTCTATTCTTTCATAGTGCACTCAATGGCACCATTGTGTCTTTATATTTATACATATCTACAAATCTACATCTACAATGAACAACACTACACTGTAAAGCCTATTTTATTCTTTGCTTTATATACTATTATATAGACAGAATAGAATATAGTCATTTGTATGAGTGGGAGGTGACTGGTTGCATTGATGAACATTTGTCAACACACCACTCTTTATTAAACAGTGTAAAAAAGGAGGAACCAATGTCCATTGTATGTACTTTTCTATTCTCTCTTTATTCTCTTTATTCTCTTTATATAGGGTCTTTTTGTCTCTTCCTAGGGTTGTTATTATTCTTACTTTTATTCTCGGACTGTTTTATTTTACTAGTTAAAAATAAACCTCATCTTTTGTACCTCTTTTTCAGTAGTAGGACTGTATAATCCCGTTACCACTTGATTCATTTGTAACTTTTATTCTCCTAAATAGGTACAAATGCATTGCATGAATTTTACTTGTCCTACATGTCTGTTCTGGTTGTCTATTTTCTTTCTTTCTGATCTGTTCGTGCTGTCTGCTGTGGATGATATACCAAAAATAGCGGTAAATAGTAGTAGAATGAGATGCAGATTCAATGAGGAATCAGCAGCAGCATTATCAGCATCAAAGGATAAGATATCATGGATAAGAAGGTACAGGTAAATAGTCATGATAATACAAATGATAATAACAGACCCATATCTATCTTGCTATCTCTCTTTTCATACTTCACACTGTAGCACAGTCCGATAAACTTCTCTATAGATCAGTGGGGTTATTGTTGATAAAGTGCTGATATCTATAGCATACGCATGCGTAGAGTACACATTCACATAACAACCCACACTTAAAATAAGGGGGAAACATAAAATAGATTCACCTTTATCTTATTTTGAAGACAGAAAAGAAGCTTATAGATCGTCATCTCATTCCTTGGTGATAAATGCCTATCTCTACAGAATATCTCCATAAACAAGCAACTTCCGGTGTGTTTTCCAGCTGTAAAGAAAGACAGGACAAGGGACAAGGCAAAGATCAATAGAATCATCATAATAGAAAACAAGAGAAAAAGTGACTTTTGTGACTTATCCTGCAGACATCCCACCCTTTCGTTTATGCCGTGCCCTTTATTTCTTGCCCTCTTTGCACTGCTCTTATGCGTCATCAAAACAACAAGGAAAAGAGCCTTGTTTCTTCGCTTCTTTTATTCCCTGTATTCCCTATATTCCCTATATTTCCTGTATTCCCTGTATTCCCTGTATTCCCTGTATTCCTTGTATTCCTTGTTTTTTCTCTCTCTTTTCTCTCTCTTTTTTTCTCTCTCTCTTTCTCCTTTCTTTTCTTCTTCTTTTCTATCTATAAAAGCAGACACTCAATGACGAGTGAGAACAACCAGTGGACGTTCATGAACCCAGACGCATGCAAGTAGACGCCTGTTGCAGTGAGAATGAGGTGCTTATACGTCTCCTTCTCTTATAGGCACATTATCTCAGCTGTGTCTTTCTATGGGTGTGCAGGGTGTTCAAGTAGAACCACTGGAGCACCCTACGAACCAGGACTGTATTCGAGAACAGAGGTAGTGCGTCTATTTCTTCCTTCCAATCTTCTTCTACAAGCACTGAGATGTGTCATAAACACACTCTAGGCCAGTCTATGGCATTCTTCTCTTTCTTCGCCACACACCCACAACACTCCACGGCGAGAATTCTTTCAACAGCGACCTCTATTTCTCAAATCAGGTAAGATGCAGGCCAATGCCACTTTCCATCTCCCTTGGTTAGCTTATAGCTTGCAGGTGTCCCCTAATGCCTATGCAATGGATGCATTGTTAAGCGTGTTATTGAACTGTAGTCATCGGCTGGAGATGGGTTCCTTATTGACCGAGCATAAAAACACAACTCGAGACTGCACTCCTTGGGTAAGACACTACTGTTGGCGATGGGCTACTATGGCAATAGGAATCGCTTATACTTAACCATGGAGACTCTTCTTTCCAAAGATCAAAGGCATGCGTATTGCCAACAGCAGCACTCTAAGAAACATCCATAATACCATATCAAAGTAAGTATGTTCAGTGGTTGGTGAAATACTGAAAGAGACAGAGCAAGACCCTACCATGCCAAGACACACTACCATGTCATCAGCTACATTCATTATGATGGGTTCTTATGGGAGCTTGATGGGTTTAAAAAGAGTCCTTTGCGATTAGGTACTATAGAATAATCATGCATGCATGGTTGATCTTTTTTTTTCTTCTTTCTCTGCTCTGTTTTACTTAGCACCATGCACAGAAAGCAGCTGGTTTACAGTAGTGAGTCAAGAGCTCAAGTGTAAAAGTGATATGTAAGTATTCAGTGAGGATGCCTATTCTTTAGGGAAGAAGAAGGGAGAAAGAGATAGGGCGTTATGGTCATCAAGAGGGATCTGCTCCACCTCTGCTGTATTGCATTCTAATAGATTGCTGGGATGAGATAGACTACAAAGACACCACATTCCTTTTACTGCTTGGTCTGTCATTGAAGACAGGCGACGCACTTATCAACGCCATTTGGTGGTGCATCAGTGTATGAAACAGGCCATAGAGCAGCAGTTGGACACACACTACTCTGCTTGGAGAGTTCAGATGCAAGTATCTCAATGGGAGGAAGAGTATAAACACAGTATGCAACATGTAAGTCATTACCGCTGGTTCATCATGTACCTGAAATTAAACCGCCCAATGGACTTGGATTCTATCCTACTCTATCCTACTCTATCCTACTCTATCCTACTCTATCCTACTCTACTCTACTCTACTCTACTCTACTGTATAACAGGACATGAATCGTTATGGAAAATCAGTCTCCCAAGAATTAGGCTACTGTACTTCTTTGGATGATTTGCCAAGAGAAGAAAAAACCACTATATTACAAGAGCTCAAGGCATTAAGACACTGGACCAGGTACGAATTGATAGACAAGTGGCTGAAAACACAGGATGAGTCATTACAGCTGTACGAGTGCATGGGACAGCAAGGACAGAAACATCAATATTACAAGGTAGGTGACTGGGAGTGTGCAAGTAATATAAGCTAAACTCATGTCTATGATATGTCTAGGAGGATATATCACGGAGGCAGCATCCCTACGGTCACTTTATCGAGGCCTACATTGAATGCCTTACATTGCATGGTTATATTAAGCTCACTCATAAACTTTGTCCATAATTTAATTATTATTATTATTCACTTTATTTCCCTGCTCTGGCTCTTTCTCTTTATTGCTTACTCTTTTCATTGTGAATAACACACTCAATATTACACATTTTATTTGTTGTTTCTCTTATGTATTTGCTCAATGCGTGGAGAATGTGTTGGTGTGCTTAAATCAGTCCTTGGAGTGGTTTACAGAGTCATAAAAGATGAGATGTCTGTCCTTTATAGATGTATGGATGTATAAGTAAGTAGGTAGGTAGGTATAGATACACACAAATGGAAGTAATAGACTCCACTTTTGTTCACTCCAATCCATAGACACTCTTTAACATGAGTTGGCAAAACCAATTACAGTAATGATAATAATAACAGCACTCGCAATAGAGAGCTGTCTCTGTTAATCCCAATCAGGAATCATATTAAAGTCATAGCCTGGGTACTTGTAATAAGCATAATAGGCCAAGTACATATGGTACGCCCCTATGAAAATACAGTATTAGAACAGGCTCAATTCAGAATATACTGTAGAACTACTCCAAGATGGCCATTTACCGGGTATAAACATAATACAGCCAATAATTAAAAAGGGCGTGCCTCTGTCCAGCCACACCTAACCAAAAGGAAGAAACATTGTCAGATAACCACTCACACCTACACCCACACCCATCTTCCCAACTGTCCTTACATCTGATAAAATGTACCCAAGCTTAATCATTACACCGAGAACAATCAACAAGGAGCCTACTGAAAACAGGAGTGTGGCCAATCCAATAGCATTCCATGGAACTAGATAGGCGTCAAGCAACAGCACTACTTCAACAGCACCCCCTTACTTGGTACATCCGGTGTCTCGAATTGTTCAGCTGTAAACCCACTGTCTTCCTGCAATTGGGTTCTCTGACTCCTTTTAAACTTTTTCTTAATAGGATTGCGCATTCTCATGATGAAAAGAAAAGAAACAGACCATGGCGTCTTCAACTTATCCTCGACATTAAACTCCCGACACTGAGGACGTCAGTGTGGAGGTGAGTAAGGGTGTACACACACCTCTTATAGACTGTCTCTATGGCAACTGTGTCAGAATAAGATACTTTTTTAGAACTCAGAGACTATCGGACTCTCCATAGCAACTTGTACCTGTACATTTTGGCAAGGGCCATTCCTGTCGGCTCTTTTTTTCTTTCTTTCTTTCATTCTTTCTTTCTCTCTTTCTCTTTCTCTCTCTCTCTTTCATTTCCAATCTTCCTATTGATAATGACAAAGAAGCCATGGTCAGAGAGTCCCATAAAGAAAGGACTAAGTCACTTGATTCTTCATGAGACACTTTGGACAGCTCCCTTGGTGTATATGGTGTTTGGGTCTCTTGTACGCTGGGCTATAGCACTTTCTCCATATTCTGGTAGGCAGGGAGAGACGTGTGGGGTGCCAGTGGGACTCAGTATCTAGGCCAAAACACGCCTCCACAGTATGGAGACTATGAAGCACAGCGTCACTGGATGGAATTGACGCTTCATTTGCCAACGCAGGAGTGGTATACGCATGCTCTTGAGTGGTGGGGATTAGATTATCCGCCGCTTACGGCTTACCACAGCTGGTTGTGTGGGTATATGTAAGATGAACAGACAAGTGGGAGGAGTGGGAGAAGGTAGGCTCAATCTCTATAGTGGATCTTTCTTGAACTCTTCGTGGTTTGATCTCTATACTTCCCGAGGCTTGGAATCCCCAGAAAGCAAATTGTTTATGAGAGCCACTGTATTTGTATCAGAAATGGTCATTTACATGCCTGCTGTCTTGGTCTACTGCCAAACACAGTATGGAAACAAGGATATTTATCAAAAAGTAGTGTCTCATCCAACAGACCATTAAGACTCATCCTACTTTATATAGCACATTGCTGCTGTTCTTATTCTTATGCAGCCTTGTCTTCTTCTTATTGATCATGGCCATTTCCAATTCAACAGCGTTATGCTTGGATTCACTCTCTGGGCACTCAATGCCTTTCTTACTGGCTATCCTGTGTTGGGGGCTATGTTATTTTGTGCTTCTCTTGGATTCAAGCAAATGGCACTGTACTATTCCCCTGCTGTTTTTGCTTTTCTACTCTCGCACTGTTTCCGGGAAGGAGGGTAAGCAATAGCAGGGTGTACAAGCTAGAATGTACAAGAGAGTAGAATGTGCCCTGAACATCCTTCTTGTGGCAGATGTGTCCTGTTTTTTAAGCTGGGATTGACGGTGATTGTGACATTGGGTGTAGTGTTCTCTCCTTGGCTATCTTCATGGGAGGCACTGACACAAGTATTCACTCGACTGTTCCCAGTGGCACGCGGGTTGTTTGAAGACAAGGTCGGCAATGTATGGTGCACATTGAACATTGTCATTAAGCTTCGTCATGTCCTTAGCCTTCAAGCTACAGTGCATCTTAGGCAAGTACATGTTTCTTTATTGTCTGTGATATTGATGCCTTGTATAGTCTTGTCGCTACACTAGTAGTTGTTTTCCCTATCAGTGTTCATTTAGGTCTTTCTCCTTCTCCCAAGAGACTGATGTATGCACTGATCAACTGCTCTCTTGCCTTTTATCTCTTCTCATTCCAAGTCCATGAGAAATCCATTCTGCTGCCTGTGCTGCCTGTGACATTGCTTGTATTGGAAGATCCACAGGCAGTGTGTCTGTTTGTGAATGTGGCCATGTTCAGGTAGACAGTGACACTGTATCTGTAGAGGCTGATCTATTCATCGTGTCTATTCCATAGTATGTTTCCACTCTTGAAGAGAGAGGGACTTGTCATTCCTTATGTAGCAGCCACTCTTCTATGGAACCATCTCTTGGGCAGACAACCTTCTGCTTCTTCTCGCAGTGTTGCCTATACCATCAAGGTATGTCCTTTGATAGATGTGATGGGGGAGGGGAATAAGGGCAACTTATCCTTTGTTTTCTAGGCCGTGTATGCCTGTCTGTTCATATGGCATGGGTTTGATATATGTGTGCCTGCTCCAGTCACTCTTCCTGACATTCATGCTGTGACCAATGCTGTCCTGAGTTGCGGTCTTTTCTGTACACTGCTTTGTTACTTTCTGTACCGCCAATGGACCTGCGATGTTGCCCAACCCACGACTGTCTGTTTGTCAAGCACAGTCGCTGCCCCTTTAAAACTAGAATAAAGAGAGAGAAAGAAAGAAAAAAAAAGAAAAAAAAACACCGCCTGTTTCTGTTACCAAGGATACTGCTATTATTTCTTGCTATTATTCCTTACTATTATTCCTTGCTATTATTTCTTGCTATTATTTCTTGCTATTATTTCTTGCTATTATTGACTATTCCCTATTATGACTGCTCGTCGTGTCGTTGTTACTGGCCTTGGTATGGTCACCCCTCTTGGTGTAGGGGTTCACCACACCTGGCAAAACCTGCTAAAGAGCCAATGTGGTATTGTATCATTGGCTCATTTGCCTGGGTTTGCGTCATTACCTGTATCTATCGGTGCATGTGTACCTCATGGTCCCAAGGAACAGGGACAGTACACAGCCAGTGAATGGCTAACAGGTGGTGTAAGACCTCCTTTTGATTATGATGTATTCGACATGAGCCACTGATACACCTATAGGATGACCGTGTTATGGCTCGCTTCACCCAATATGCAGTGTCTGCTGCTCAACAGGCACTTCAGGACGCAGAATGGATACCAGAGAAAGAACAAGAGAAAGAAAGAACGGTAATTATGTGTTGTTTTCTTTCTTTCTTTCTTTCTTTATTGACAATGAGATAGGGTGTTTGTATTGGGTCAGGCATGGGGAGTCTCGAGGATATTGTAAATACAAGCACTGTGTATGCTACGTCTGTAGGTGAAAGACACGTCAGCGAGATGACTCATTGATTCAAGGGATATCGCAAAGTATCTCCTATGTTTGTGCCGCGTATTCTGATCAATATGGCAGCAGGACATCTTACAATGAAGTATGGATTCCAGGTAGCTCTTCTAGGATGAGTCAAGAGATGGAATGCTTATTCCACAATAACCTAGGGACCCAACCATGCTGTGTCTACTGCATGCACCACAGGCGCCCACTCAATAGGAGATGCCATGCGGTTTATTCAATGCAATGATGCTGATGTGATGGTAGCAGGAGGAACAGAAACACCTCTTCATCCACTGGCAATGGCTGGATTTGCAAGGTGAGCGTGGTTCCTTTTTTTCTTTCTTTTTCTCTGCTAATATAGAGGCTAGAGCAAAATCACTGGCGATGGGCTATGAGGAGAACCCCACACAATCCTCAAGACCCTTTGACCGTGATCGGTGTGGGTTTGTTATGGGAGAGGGTGCAGGTGTCGTGGTATTGGAAGAATTAGAGCATGCAAAGAAGCGTGGGGCTCGTATCTACTGTGAATTGCGTGGTTATGGTCTTTCCGGAGATGCTCACCATATGACAGCCCCTCCTTCTGATGGTAGGGGAGCCATGCTATCGATGACAAGAGCACTAGAGAAGGCCCAACTCACACCAGGCGACATTGACTATATCAATGCTCATGCCACCAGCACTCCTGTTGGTAAATAACACATCTATCTATCTATCTATCTATCTATCTATCGGTACCATGGACTCATGATGATCAATGGGTAGGGGATGCTGCTGAGAATCATGCTATTAAGCGTGTCTTTGATGGCTATTGGAATAGTATAGCCGTCTCTTCTACCAAGGGAGCCACAGGTCATTTACTAGGAGCAGCAGGAGCAGTAGAAGCCATTTTTGCTATTCTCTCTGTTCACAAGGTAAGCTAGTGCTAGTGAGCTGATAACTCAACTCTTAGAACACTCTTCCTCCTACATTGAATCTTCAGTCTACAGCAGACACAAAGGAAGAGTTCAGTCTTAACTATGTGCCTAATGTTCCTCAGGAGAAAGAAGTACGGGCTGCTTTAACAAATAGTTTTGGTTTTGGAGGCACCAATGCAACTCTGTGTTTTGCAAAGGTTTAATAGCCTATGATCATCATCACCCTAACCACTTTAACCACTACAATAAAGAAGTTAACTTAGAGGACTAAAAGGCAGAGGCTTGAGAATGGAAGAGTGCATGTTATTGACCAAACGCACTAGGAATAGGCATTAGATAGACAGCAGTGGAGTGGAATGTACCTGTGTTGTAGACGGTTTCTGGCCATCCATCCACACTCCAGGCATGTTCGCGGGTTATTTTTCGTGTTTGCAAATCACTATCAGCAGAATAAGCACAAGCACATTACAGGCACAGTGAAGAATCAATAGAATCCACTAAAGAAAAAAGAAAAAGAACAACGTACGGATAGGTCCACATATGATAGACTGTGTTCAGATTCCCCAGTTGACTAAACCACGCACCCACAGGCTCACAGAACTGTCGACGGCATTCCAGTCCTTTACGCCTAACCCTCAGAAGTTACAGGTCCGTTGGGTTGGATGTCTTCTCTCTTGTCCTACTTACCAGTGCATTTCCCATTCAAGCAGACGTCCAGGCTATTGTACAAATGCCAATAAATCACTTGTCCCAAGAGATGCCCTTTCCTATGGGTTCTGTTTTACCTTTAGATTGTACTGTCGCAACTCAAACAGTCCATTTGTCACTTTGGGTGGTGATGTCTGCCAGAATGAAAACTCAAGCATCATACAATTCTCTCGGGAGATCAACAAAGGACCCAGTGCCTTTAAGTACGCCTGGTGCTCCTAACAAGCACAGAGAATGAAATCCCTATTCTTCCAATAGTATGGCTTACAGGATCCTTGGCGAGTTGTTCTTGTGTATGTTTGTGGCCTGGATATCCCTTGTATTCCCATACATGCACTTATCCCAGAGTGAGTCCAGTCTTCTTTCTCTCTTCTCTTACCAAAGCTGTCTTGTTCTCCAATCTCAATAGACCAACTGCCACACAAATGCACCTGATTCAATGGATCACTGGCAATACGAGGAAGGTGCATTTCCCTGGATAAATACATCAACAGATATCAGCAACCCACTCAGCCAGCCAGCCAGCCAGCCAGCCAGCCAGTCATTGTCAGGACTCACACCAATGCCAAGTACGCGTCCACCTTGTCGGGCTTGACTCTGTGTTCTAGGAAAAAAGGGTCTTTAGCAGAGCCCATCCTTTAGCCTGACTGACTGACTTACTCTGCATTTCATGGACATATTTGCCTCTTGCCAGCATTTTAGAGTGTGTCTGCTTTTCTTCTTCTTTGATCTTCTTGGATCCATACAAGACAGCATCAATCAACTCATTGGTGCTTTTTCTCTCTGACTCGTGTACAGGCACACTGTAGGAAAACACTTTCTTGCTGTGGTGAATGGCAGACACACTCCTTCTTGCCAAGGAAGAGTGTGCGAATAGAGAAGAGCAAAGTGAAAACATAAAAGGCAAAGTAGAAAGAAGAAAAAGAAGATTGGACTTTTTTTTCTCTTTTTCTCCTTTTCTCCTTTTCTCCTTTTTCTCTGTTCTCATTTGACAGGCCAACTTCCCACGCATGATTCACATGGATGACAAATGTGCTGTACACTTGGTGCTCACACTCTTACTGCAAATGAAAAAACTATTAAACTACATAGCTAAAGATTGTTTTGGAGTTTAAGCAGTAAAACCACTCTTCTTTTATAGAATACAGTATGATTTCTTTTGTAGAACACCTTTTTATTTATCAAGTTGAATTTATAAATAAAATATAGCTAATACTACATGATGACTCTACATAATAACCAAGTGTATTCTATCATAGCAATAGAAACTACATCCTAGACACTACCGACCTTGTAGAAAGAAATTGCATGAGACTAACCTGAGAAGAATCTCTTTTGAATAACAGAAGAGTATCTTATGGACTACAATGAGTTTGTTACCAAGGTGATGAATGGATAAATGTTCTCAATTGAATTGAATTCTATTATTATTATTATTATGAACAATGTCCACTGTAATCCATTCCATAGGCACTGTAATCAATATACTCTCAATCAGTGTTATGCTCCCTACTATGGAGCTTAAGGGGAACATTATAAGAAAAGATGAATGACTGAGTCTATATAAAGTATCTCCGGTTTTATTTATTCCTTTTATAGTCATATTTATACTATTCTGATGTCCATGTCTGCCATAATTACCATAATAAATATGTATAGCTTTAAGTAACTTATTTGGGATGCGATTTTCAAACGCAGTAGCCAATAGGTATCTACTAATTTAATAGTCCGTTTCCTCTTTTTATATCCCAGAATCTTCCAACTGTGTAGAATATATGGATGTTGATTTGAAGTACTATGCACAGATGAATTTCTACAAAGAAGTCTTGTTGACTCTAACAGAACAGCACAATGCCCAAATCACAGTTATATCTATCTATCTGTCTGTCTATCTGTCTATCTGTCTATCTGTGTATGTATGAAGAGATGATAGCTTGCACCAATAAAGACATAGGGTATTGGCTCTTACTTCCAATCATTGGATAAGAATGCCCGTGCATCTTTTTGGACAATCCATTGATGAGGCCTATAAACAATATTCTTGGTGTATACAATAGGAACTGTGTGTTTTCCTGGTCAGATATCTATTACAACTGTAGCCTATAAAGAGAAAAGAAGAAGAAAGTATCCTCTTTAAGTGGTTGCCAAGATATAACAATAACACACGGTAGAATACACAAAGTGATTGTGTATGTAAACTATGATTACATCTCATTGAACCTATTGACGTATATATTTCTTTTTCTTTTTACAATACTCCAGATATAGCTTCCAGTTGTCTAATTTGTTTCTTTCTACAGCCCAAAGAATCTTTAGGATGAGTGAGCTAGGGCTAAGCAGCAGCAGCAGCAGCATTATTGTTGGCTTATATTCCACTTCCACTTGAGACCACCACGGATTTCTACTGGTTTACCGTCTGCCATAGTACGTCCCTTGAGCACCTGCACACCCCATGCACGTCCATGAGTGGTTCCCTAGTCAGTTGCTTCGTCAGTCATGGCACTCCTACACTCCTACACACTTACGGCCTTTAATTGCACTTTGGTGACTTCATAATAACTGTTATACAGTCCAGGGTTATGAAGGAACTTATTAGGTGCCTATCAAAAGAGTATGTTTCTTCAGTCGCTGTGTTTTTCTTCTTTTTTTTTTCTTTTTTTTTGTCCATGAGGGGGGAGGGGAGGGTTCACTAATAGACTTGAATACTACAGACTACATACAACACGCAGACCCACGCCCTGGTTGGCCAATGAGCCCAACACTTGGTACAGGTTCTTTCCTCCCTTTTTGGTGGCAGTGGACTCTGCCTGAGTGGAGAACAGACGACACACAACGTTCATTGCAATAGTAAAGAAGAGGGTCTTGTGTTATGATTCATTGAAAAAGGGGTCGGTCCATTAAAAATTACAAGCAAGCTAGTCACAGAGAACATCAGACCCCAAAGACCAATAGCATGAATAGTAGCATGAATAGTTTGTATGTGTGTGTGTTTATTATTATTATTATCAAGATGAATAAAGAACACAAACACAGATGGACTGGACAGAAAGAAGGCTGTTCATTTGGTAGAAGAAAAGACATCAAAATCATTCAATCGTGGAGGAGGAGCTGTGGCAATAGATAAGTTGGGTTGGATCAACAGCAACACTGTCTTTGTGACTTACCTTGAGAAGAAGCGTAATCTCTTAAGGAGTGGGGAGGAGATCGTTGTTTATAGTACGGATCTTTGGGTGCATTGGATGCATTGGAGGGAGTGGAGGGAGAGTGAAGAGACAAGCCTCGGAGGGCAGCATAAGGATCTGCGTCTCTTATAGGAGAACGTATGTCTTTTGTGTATAGACAGTGTTACTGTTGCTGTTGCTGTGCTGTTACTGTTACTGTTATTTACCTGACTTGGGTTCTTTCTTGGCCATGACAGGAGGACTGTACATTGTTGGGCTTATCATCACCGTCTGTCGTTGAGGTGGTGTTGGCTGTTGTTGCTGTTGTGGTGAAGAAGAGGAAGAAGTGTTGGGCACAAGACATCCTCCTGTGTAGACTGCCTTGTTTGTCTGGAGTGTATCCAATCCAGCCAAATCAGAGAGAAAACTGTTCTTGTTGGACATGGGAGATGGAAGAGACATTCTTTTGTCTATAGAAAAGGAGCTTGTTTTGTTGAGGAGTGCAATACTCCCCTTCCCCCTCCCCCTCCCTTCTCTCTCCATCCACTTTTCAAGAAGGATTTTTACCTTGGAATCCACCTTGGAAATCTCCCAAAGCATTTCCCTGGGAAAGACGTGATCTTGCTCCTGGTGTCTGTGCACCCATGGCCTCATGCAAGGATACAGGCTGGGCTATGTCTGA
Organism: Spinellus fusiger; assembly: GCA_025094145.1. Lineage (NCBI taxonomy): Eukaryota > Fungi > Mucoromycota > Mucoromycetes > Mucorales > Phycomycetaceae > Spinellus > Spinellus fusiger. The sequence continues at coordinate 13,291 of JALLLS010000087.1, read as the reverse complement.
CAGCAAATCCTTCTCTTTGGGCTGCAGCCGTGTCTCTGTGGGAGGTAGGAATGGACGCTGGATGGGGTCGGCAGGTGTGGAGGTGGCGTCCTTGTCAGCACCCGGCAGAGGAGGCGTGCTGACTCTGGGTCTTCTTGCACCCTCCTAACCTCCCCTCGTGGATATTAGCTGTGATGTGTTGGCCCCATGGCAGGTCATATTGTTTACCTCGTTAAACATGTACTTTATTTTCTCAGCCACCTGCAGAGTGTGTTCCTTCAACAGAGCAGCATCCAGCCACTTTTGCTCATAATACTTTTGACGCATAAACATACGAACATCATCGTCTGTTTCTACTTCCTGACTCTGCATGGTGTATTTGGATAGCCAGAGGGTAGAGGCAATCCCATTCCCTCCCTGCTGTAGGGCAAGTATTTCTGGTCCAGAGAAGGTGCTCGTAGAAATAGACTTGACTCGATGACCTACTTCACGCCTGTCTATCTTCCATAAGTGCCCCTTCTTCTATTTCTTTTCTTGATGTCTTTCTACTGGGGAGGAAGAGAGGATGGGGCTTACACTAGACCAGAACAGCGCGTGCATACAAAGGTCTGTAGGCTGATATTCACAAAAAAGGGACTCTAGGTGGTAGGATGAGGGCTGTTTCTTTGCTACGAGGGGGGGAGTGGGCTTACTCTTGTCGGACAATCGAAACACTTTTTGTTCTCGGGCAAGGCAAGCAGTGCTTTTATCTTCCTAAGTTTCTCTTTTTGTTGAGTCCATCTAATCTTGTACTGAAGTCTATTCACTGAGCAGAAGGAGAGCCCTTCTTTTGCATAAGGACTTACTGCTTCCCAACCTCCTCTTGTTTCTTGGCACTCATCAACGACATGGGGAAAGAGGAACAAGGTAACACACAAAGGAGAAAAGCTGTAAAATAGCTAAAATAGCTAAAATAGCTGTAAAATCTTCTGGTGTGTAGGGTGGCAACGGAGATAGAAATGAGCAGCATCCATCAGTAAGACAAGCTCCTCTCTTTTTTTTTGTTCTTTTTTTTTGTTCTATTTCTTTGGAGGGTTGTTGTTATGGCGTCTACAAGTGTGAACGTCCAAGTATTTACTGATTTTGATGGCACTCTGTCATTGGATGGTAATATCTTTATTGGAGGATGAACTTATGCATGAAAAAAAAACAATAGACACGGGCCTTATGTTGATAGACGACCATCGTTCTTTGGGCTCTGAGCGTAGACTTGCCTTGGAGCACCAGATTATGGACCACACTATCAGCTACAAGTAAGAACAATGGGGATATAAACCATAGGAAGAGGAACACTTTATTAACAGAGTCACTAGGGACGCACTGCAAGAGATGTGGAATGCAGTGCATATCAGTTGGGAAGAAGCCTGGACAGACCATCTTAACCGTAATAGACTAGAGAATAGAGACTAGAGAATAGAGACTAGAGAATAGAGAATAGAGAATAGAGACTAAAGAATAGAGAATAGAGAATAGAGAATAGAGTGCATGGACTGACTCCTCTATAGAATGCCGTATGGATCCTGGGTTCTCTGGGTTCAATGACTATTGCCGTTCTCAGTCCATTCCTGTCACTGTGGTAAGCAGGTAAAGTATAGATGGAAAGAGTATCGACTCGAGACTAAGAAAGAGTCCTCTACAGTGGCCTCTATCCTGTCATTAGCACCATCATGACCCGGTTCTTGGGTGACAAGGCCAAGGACATTGATATCATCTCCAATCATGGCGAAATCAATGACAGAGAATGGAAGATTCTTTGGAGAGACACAACGTAAGCATACTCAGCTCAAGTCAACTCAATTCAGGGACTAAAACAACACACTACAGCGAACACGGCAACGACAAGTCCATCAGTAAGTCCTTCTACAAGTCACAAGAAATAATAACAATCTTCTCCTGTCCATAAGCACTGAAAGAGGCAAGAGAAAGGGCCCCTCCAGGCACAGTGTTTGTCTTTTGTGGTGATGGTGTCAGTGACATCAGTGCTGCTAGACACGCTGATATTCTGTTTGCACGCAAGGACCGTGACTTGGAGGAGTATTGCCGACGTCACTCTCTTCCTTGCATTGGGTTTGATACGTTTCATCAGGTGCATCAGGTCGTCCAGAGTCTGGTAGAAGGAAAGACTCGACTCGAACGACACAAGGAGACTGGATTCTGTACAGTAGTGCCTACACATTAGGATTTTTCTGGCCTTTAAGCGGGGATATCTCCTTCCTATTACATCCAGAAATAGTCTGCCCTTTTATGGAACTGTGTTTAAAATCAAAAGGTTTGCAAGTATCTGTAATAAAGAGCACTGTGGTTATCAACAAGACCACTAGAGAGATGAATCCGTAGTTGTTCGGTCTCTATCAGGGACAAGGAAATGGAGTATTGGATACAAAGGCTGGTCTAGGGAAATCAAAGAAGGTATATGAACAGGGACATAACACACGATTTGATCACAAGGGTAACTAGGCAACTGTTCTTTAAGCAACTCTTTTCATTTTAAAATGTTGTTGTAGTCTGCATTACTTTGGTAGTTCTGATTAAGCAAATGAATTGTGAAATTTAGTTTTGTTCTCAAGATCTGCCACACTTATAACACAAATAACCTCACCAAAATATTAGTGAATTTCAACACTATCCACGCTTGCCAAAGTTGTGGAATTGTTTGGAACAGAGATGTGAATGCATCAAAGAATATCTATACAATCACAGAAGAGGGATTAAAGGGTCGCCACCGACCAGTTCCATTCTGTAGAAAAGAATATATATTTGTATTCATATTATATATCACCACATCGAAAGTGGTTTCCTTTGGGATTCAGACATTTACAGGTAAATCTACATAAGAATCTTTATTTAAGAACCAACATGAATACATCAATTTATTTTCACACCTTTTCAAATCGATGTGTCATTTCTTAAACAAGTGTAGTTTGACTATTTCCTTTTATATCCTAAAAATCTCCTGGTGTGTAAAGAATAGACGATTGAAACTATAAAAGAGAGTCACCCTATGACGTAGACATTGGAAGGTGGAAATAGCGATGTGGGGGAGGGGGAGAGAGAAGGCCATTACCCTCTGTTGGCCTGGACAGCCTGCCATCCTCCCTTTTCATAAAGATGGTATGGTACACCGTGTGTGTGTAGGTGTGTCTATGGATGGAGAGCAGACGAATGGAAGTGGAAGAGAGAGAAAAGACCCATGCAGAGGGTAGTTGTGACGATGGATCTATGGATCTATGGATGGATGGATGGATTTGTGGATGGATGGGCTTGGGTGGAGTCCAAGGCACAGAAGCATGGAGAAATTGTAATAAAAAGAAGAAATGAAAGAGGACTATACGTCAATACACATCCATGCCATACTTCTCCAACTTCATACACGTCTAGTGTCTGCTCTCTCTCTCTACATGGACAACCTTCTTCTACTAGCAATATATACTGACTTGTTTTTCTTTCTTTCTCGATTTCTCTATTTCTCTCTTTAGTCGCTCGTAGTTCCTGAAAGGAATCAGGTGTGTAAAGACATACCAACCCTACTCTGAGCCAAGCCACCACTAACTTAAGTGTCTCTCTCCTTCAGTTCCAGCACATTATCCGTCTCCTCAACACCAACGTTGACGGAAAGAACAAGATCACCACTGCCTTGACCTCTGTCAAGGGTGTGGGTCGTCGTTTCTCCAACATTGCCTGCAAGAAGGCCGATGTGGACCTCAACAAGAGAGCCGGTGAATTGAGCAATGAAGAGTTAGAGCGTATTGTCACCATTCTCCAGAACCCTGCTCAGTACAAGATCCCCAACTGGTTCCTCAACAGACAGAAGGATATTGTCGATGGCAAGAACTCCCAGGCCATTTCCAACGTGTTGGATACTAAGCTCCGTGATGATTTGGAGCGCCTGAAAAAGATCCGTGCTCACCGTGGTCTCCGTCACTACTGGGGTCTCCGTGTCCGTGGTCAGCACACCAAGACTACCGGTCGTCGTGGTAGAACTGTCGGTGTGTCCAAGAAGAAATAAACTCTCTGTCTTGTCATGCATAATAAACACCTCTCTCTTTTTTTTCTCTTTTCTCTTTTCTTGTACACATTGACTTGTACACATTGACTTTTAAAAAACACTTGAGTTTATTGTAATTTCTTATCGAGACCAATGATTGCCTCGATGGACAAGCCAATGAGTTTATACATGCCTAGAATAGAGTGGTCTTCTGGTGTTCGAGGCGTCAAATGATGGAAAACAGTCGCATGCCTAACACAGTGAGTCCAGCATAAGAAGACAGTCACTTACTGATCAATATAGCTCTGTAGCCTTCGCAGGGTATGCTGTAAAGTGACAAGCTCATCACGTGTTGCAATGCGTGGAGAGGTGTGTTTTCGTTTGCTTTTCATAGAACTGACAGACAGAGTGAGTCTACATGCATTGCACACTAGAATCATTCCCGCTCTACAAAGAGCCACACTCACTGTTCTTCCACCAAGGGATGTGATCGGAGGGGCTCCAAGAGACGAGCAAGGTACAGTGCCAGACCATCATGTCGGCTCGTATAACCAGGAGGAAGTGCTGAGGGAGTATGCCCAAGACTCTCCAATAGCTCTGATACTTTCTCCACCATGCCTGTGGAAATTGTACTATCGGACGTCACTAGAAAGATATCAATAGATCATCGTCAACCCTGCTTGACTCTTGCTGCTCTTTGCTCACTTACATTGAGGACAGGGCGTCCACTGAACCGTCTCTGAGCAGGCCATTTCATAGCACAAGGCAGTAGAAGCCACTGGACCAAAATGAGCAAAAAAGGTCTCGAATTCAGCAGCACAGAAGCGAGACTCGATGCCTGCACTCGACAAAAGCCCCCTGAGCATGTCCACAGGCCGCTGCTTCTTCAACACAGTCATTCCCAACGACGTAAACACAAGGAAATGACGAGCATAACTCAATGGCTGTGTAGAGAGTTCATTGAGGACAAAGGGGCCTATGGGTATTTCTACCATGGAAAACACTTTTCCTTGCACATCCAACTTATCCATGAGTTCTGTCAGACCTGCTCTTACTCCCATGTTGGCTAGCTTCCCAATGTCAGGAGAGGTGGTGGTCAGTGTGGGGTTTTCTTGGGCAGTGCCTACAAGAAACAGCACGGCATTGCTGTACATGCAGGTGGAGAAGAGGTTTGTTGTGGCACTGGGTAAAAGAGGTGTAGTGGTGGCGGGGGCGGGTGGGGGCGGGGGTGGACGCACATAGATCAGCTCAAGGGCATTGGGTGGATCTGTAGAGGTGTGCTGTGTGGATGAAAAGTGGCTGAAATAGAGACGCTGTCCGTGAGATGTTATAGCCACCAATTGATACTGGGTAGACTCTTCTGGGGATGTGGCGTGGAGAGACACAAGAGTGCTATTGGCAGGGAGTGGGTACTGTGTCGATGCATTAAGGACTTGTTGGAGGATATTGGCTTTCTTTGTCACGTGAGTCACTCCGCTTGTGCCTTTGCCGAGGTGGATCACTTGGATACTTGAGTTGGCGTAGAGTTGGTAAAGGGTCTGTCCGTCTGCACTAACAGCAATGGCTGTGCATGGCTCTAATAACAATTGCCACAGGATGGCTGTTATTATTTGTTGTTTTTCTCGCTCTCTCTATTTCTATCTCTCTTGTTTCGCTCCACCCGTCCTATGTCATTACCATGAAGAGCCATGAACAGAAATGAGAGGCTTGTCGTGGACTGGAGAAGCTGCTTGTAACATTTGCTAGTGAACCATCCTTCTTCTGACTATAGGGAGAAAAGGGATTCCCCCTTCAATAAAACAAGCCACACATATCACCACCTTACTTACTCTATAGACAAACTCCCAGACATTGCCATCATTTCCTAACATCAAAATACGTCCATAACATGTGCCTACAATGGAAAGCATGCGAACATTGTCTGTGGCATTAGTGTAGCCTGTAGCATAAAAAGAGAGTGTATTGCCAGAGGGTGTTTTCTTCAAGGACAGAGCCACCAGCTTGATCTCAGTCACAGTAGCAATCACAAGCACATGAGTGACCTCACTGTTAAAGACGTCTGCTTTTGGCGTGACAAGTCCAACTCCTACAATCTCACAGGGCTCCTCATGCATCTCTAACTCTGCTCTGTATAAAAAGATAAAATATAAAAGAGTGTGTAAATAAGGACACATTGTGCAGTGTTACCTTTCTGCATAGTCCCACAGATAAAGACGATTCTCCACTGCAAAATAGGCTCGATTGATATCAGGAAACACGCCAATGGGACTGTTGGGTTTTACTGGAAGAGAACAATGCCATGAGTGAGTGAGTAACTGGATGACATGGCGTCTATTCTCTACATCTTGTAAGAAGGTGGTTTTGATTACATTGTTTGATTTTTTCAAATCCAAAGTCGGGTAGAAGAATACTCTGCTTGACGATCATGGGCAGAACAGACGGACCTGCTGCCTTGAGATAGTCACAGTCTCCGGGTGCTATGGAATAGAAAACAGAGCATCAGTCCAAAAAAAACCCACTCCTTGATAAGCCCCTCTTTGTCTCTCTGGTCTACCAGCAAAGACATCGCCAAGGTCAGGAAAGTGGTGGTCGAGGATGGTGCGACTGTCAATGACTTTGAAGGCGTCCTGTATTGTTTTGGCTTCGTTTTCTGAAAGACCTGTTCCCGACATGATAAGGTGTGTCGTGAATGGACAAGGGAATGAGAGGCGTTGAAATGCGACACAAACAAACAAAAGGAGGAGGAAGCAGCGGTCGCAGGAAAGCACACTGACAACAAATATGCGACGTAAGCAAATCGCGTTGGAAAAAAATAGAGGCTACAGACACCACAGAAAGAGACGTGACGCGTGTTGGATTCAATGGCCGATGGTGAACAAACCAGAGACCATCTAACTTGCTTGGTGTGTCTCTTGTCAATACGTCACCTGGAGTGGTTGTTGCTGGGTTTGTATGTCAGATCCAGCAGATGGGTGCACCCTTTTCTTTCTTTTTTTTCGACGGAGCTCTTTTTTTTTATCTTATTTTTTGTTGTAATTGCACCATGGCACCCAATCCTACCTCTGATTGGATTCAGCTTCATGTAAGAGAATAGAAGAAAGAGGAGTGTCTTTTTAAGGAAACTGTATTGGAGTGTGGATATATAATGCATGGGCTGTAGGACCGCTTTTACAGGCAAGGAACAGGCCCTGACTTGTTTTAACTTGACTCCAGAAAGCAGGAGATATATACTCTTTCCTGGAAGCAGACTGACCTATCCAAGTTTATGATTGCCAGTGCACAGTATGGTGGTCCTATAGGTAAGTGAGGTGGAGTGTGTTGAATGGAGTGTGTTTATGCCTATATAACTCTAGCCATGATCCGAGACGATAAAAAAGTACTCCTCCTGCAGAAACAACAACCTATCAAACCCACCATTCATATTTACACATCCGCTGGTAAACTCATCGAACAAATTCAGGTACACCCACTCTAGTGGATTGAATTGACACCCACACACAAATGCACACACAAATGCACACACAAATGCACATGTTTATATTCATATTCATATCCACGGTGAATTAGTGGGACAAGGGTCGTATTGTTGCCTTGGGATGGACTGAACAGGAAGAATTGGTGGTAGTCACGGAAGATGGCTCTGTGAAAATGTACCCTCTGCACGGTACATCTACTCAATTCACTCTTGGCAAGGTAAATCAGAACACCCACAGCATAATAGCAATAGCAATAGTAATAACAATATGAATATAAAAATATGAATATAAAAATATAAAAATAAAATAAAAAAGATACTTACTCATTATCAACAAAGGAAGCCAAGGACTTTGGTATCATTGACTGTCAGATATGGGGAGGGGGTCTTGTAGCAATGACAGGAAATTACCAGCTTATCTCTGTTACCAATTTTGATGAGCCTAGACCCAAACCCATGGCAGAGACAGGATTGATAGAATTACCTCACAGTTGGGCGGTCATTCCTCCTCAGTACACTCTCAGCCGACATGTGGAGGTGCTGATTGCTACTGGCTCTACTATTCTTGTAGTGGATAGTAAAGAAACACAGGATCAGGTAGAGAGAGAGAGAGAAAGTGTGTGTGTGTGTGTGTGTGTGCTGGGTCTATACCACTCTATTGACACCCTGCATTGATAGATGCTACAACAAGGCCCCTTTACTAAGATGGAGGTGTCTCCTAATGGAAAGTTCTTGGCTCTATTCACATGCGATGGAAAACTGTGGGTTGTATCTGCTGATTTCCAAAAGAACCTCTCTGAATATGCTACAAAATCCAAGATCCCTCCTCAGCAACTTGTGTGGTAAGTAGAATGAAAGAGGCGACGTTGATACTCAACAGCACAAGGTGTGGAACAGATTCTGTTGTGCTTTACTGGGATAAGATTGTGTTGATGGTGGGGCCTTTTGGTGATTGGATCAAGTTCTCTTATGAAGATCCCATCTTTCTTGCTTCTGAAGTGGATGGTATGAGGATTATTAGTAATGACAAGTGTGAATTACTTCAGAAGGTGCCAGGTAAGCCATAAGAGCAGGGGAGGAATGGTATTGACTCTGTAGCTGCGAATGAGGAGATATTTAAGATTGGTTCAACCTCTCCTGCTGCTATGCTTTATGATGCGCTTGATCACTATGAGGTATTGCTGTTAGGAGAGTGGATGGCATTGACACACTTACTCTTCTGCATCCACTTACTTCTTCTGATGGTGGTGTGGTATGATGTGCATAGAGAAAGAGTCCAAAGGCAGATGAAAACATACGCAGCATTCGACCAGAACTCATTGATGCTGTAGACTGTTGTGTTGAGGCCGCTGGATTTGAGTTCCATCATCACTACCAACGATCTCTACTAAAGGCAAGGAGCAAAATGGATCCAATATCCTTCTCTTTCTTTTACACCTTTCTCTTTATATCTAGGCAGCTTCCTTTGGCAAATGTTTCTTGGACCACTACAATTCAGATCGGTTTGTGGACATGGCCCAGACAATAAGAGTGTTGAATGCTGTACGATACTACACCATCGGCATTCCACTGACATATGCACAGTGAGTGAGACCCATTGGCTAAAGAGACACTCTAATAATGAGTACTTGCAAGATACAAACGTCTAACACCAGAAGCACTTGTGGATCGACTGGTGCACCGTAACCACCACTTGCTGGCCTTTCGTATTGCAGAATATCTTCGTGTTAGAACAGACAAAGTGCTCATTCACTGGGCATGCTCCAAGGTAGAGTGGAGTAGCTAGGAAAGTTCCCTAGTAACAGTGTAGATCAAAGCTTCTTCAGAAGATGAGGATGTCTTGTGTAGGGCCATTGTGGAGAAACTGGCCAAGAAGCCTGGACTGTCCTATGCTGAGATTGCCAAAACAGCCTATGACTCTGGACAAACACGGCTGGCTACAAAGGTAGAGTGTGTGGGCTGATCGGTGGTGATCTTTCTGGGTGGACAGCAGCTGATCGATAGGAGCTTAGCTACTAGACTATGAATCAAAGGCAGCAGACCAAGTACAGTTGCTTTTATCCATGCAGGAAGATGAAACTGCACTAATCAAGGCCATTGAGAGTGGAGATACTGATATGGGTAAGTGCATGAGCAGTGTTGATGGCTAACAGTGGATTAGTGTACTTGGTGATCTTCCATTTAAAACGCAAGCTACCTTTGGGTGAATTCTTCAGGGCCATCAATAATAAGCCATTGGCGTGCAGTCTGTTGGAAGTGTACTGTAAAGAACAAGACAAGGAACTTCTTAAGGATTTTTATTATCAAGATGATCGAAGAATAGAGAGTGCTAATGTAATTCTATCTGAGGGATTTGATGCCAGTGTAAGATAGACTCTTTTTTTGTTTGTTTGTTTGTTTGTTTGTTGTTTTATGTGCTTAGATGTGTTATGGCTGAACTATTGCTTACCCTACGTTTCTCTATAGTCTGCTACAGAAAGAATAAGCAAACTCAAGGTGGCTGGTAAGACCTACCATGAAGACCGTGACTCTGTACTGGTGGCTACAGTAAGTGATTTCTATAATGGCCTATGGATGACATTTGTATGCTTTCCTTAGGCAGTAGAAGACGCTTCCAGGCTGCTCCAATTTCAGATACAGCTGGAAAAAGACATTCATCAAACATTTGTTGGGCTATCTGTCAGCGAAACTATCTACAAATGTACAACATTTGGCCAACATGCCAAAGCCACCAAACTCAAAACAGACTTCAAGGCTCCTGATAAACGGTAATGAGATAATAGAGAAGAAAGGAGACCCTTTTGTACTGAATAGCGGTGTGTTGCTGTGTTTCTGTGTTGCTGTGTTTCTCTAGCTTCTGGTGGGTTAAATTGCGTGCGCTTGTGGAAATGCGAGATTGGGAAAATCTAGAGAAACTTGCCAAGAGTAAAAAGTCACCTATTGGCTATGAGGTAGGCTGTGATGCCAGTGTAGATCACTCAACATGCTCTGTTAGCCCTTTGTGGAAGAGTGCATCAAGGCAAAACAGTACCAAGAAGCCTCCAAATATATTCTCAAGTGTGACCCTCCTGTGCGTCCTATGCTGTTTGTGAAGATTGGTGCATTTAAGGAAGCAGGAGAACAGGCCTTCCTTAACAAAGACGTAGAGGGACTTCGGTAAGTCAATCTCCCTTTACCAATAGACACTGTTGATTGACCCTCTGTAGACTGGTACGTGCCAAATGTACAAATCACATAGTGGCCCAAGAGTTAGACTCTCTCCTCGCACAGCTTACTACAAAATAACTGAGGGTAGCTGTAACTGTAGCTGTGAATTCTTAGTGGCTTGTCTTAGCAAATGGATGAAATCCGCCCCAATTAATAAGTTTGGTTATTTTCTCTTCTTCATTCCTTTTTGTTCATGGTGTTTGCATAATGACCTGTCTTGTTATTGAACTACACCTATCTCCTCACCTGCCAATGTTCCTTCTTTTTGCTTTCCTTGTCTATTCATCCCTCCCATGCCACCTTAGACCCTTCACCATGCCACTTGCTTGGTACTGCGCAGGCGCATTTATTCCAGCACTCACATCCATTGGCACCTTCTTCATTGAATTTTCAGCACGTTCTATTGTTCATTGGAGTGCCTTGCTCAAGGTAAGGGCCTTGTTCTTTTTTTTGCACGTGTAGCTATGCGGAGCCTGGCTTCCCTATGGCACCTCTGTTTGTCTGTGTAACGTGTCACTCAGTTCGAGGTGCCTTTTTGTATAGGCATCACTAAGCTCTTCTTTACCTGACAGTGAAGAAAGCGCCTTTGAAGAGCAGTTCAAGTATTTTATTGTGACGTCTTCTCTTCTCAATGATATGCCAATGACACATGCCAACGAGATATTCACCACCAACCCCACCCACCTCACCACACTAGAGAAACAGACAAAGATCTACGGTGCATGGAAAATAATAGTTGCAACATCAGCTGTGATCTCCTTAGTATGGATAACAGCCGTGGCCTATTTCACCCGCTTAAAGTCTTATTATTCTTTCTCATGGCTGATAGTATGGGTGACTATGCACGTTATAGGTTATTTCCTATTCCATCGATCCCACAGGAGAGCTACAATTCGGACACTCCACCTAAACGCCCTCGACAACCTACGCCAGATCATTTCTTTATTTCAATCCAGTGACACTCTGCTTCTACGTCTGTTTGAGAGCATTCGTCAAGTGGATCTTATCTCTCAGGGGTACACCCTCTCCTCTGGCTTTTCTCCCTCTCACCCTCGCTCCTCCAACACACATGCATCACGCCAAATGATAGAATTGCGCCGGGAGACTGGCATTCTATTGTACTCCATGCTGGGCCTATTGGAGAGCTACAATACCTTATTAAAACCCCTTGTTCACACCAGTAATCTGACCCACCTGCGAGGAATGTACAATGTAGAAGAATACCCAGTTCAGGCACTAAAACCCAATGATCTTGCTCAGACTAGCATGACATTGGATCAACTCGACACTATTTCCTGTAGTATACGCTACAAACGTCGAGAATCACTCGTACATCTTCTCGCCCTGGATGTAATGACGAGTGGCCATGATTCTGAACGCATGGATTATGAACAGAGATGGGATTCTGTGATCAATATCATGTTGGAATTGGTTGAACACTATACGCAGTTGAATAATAAAATGAGTACTACGCTTGAGGCTGATATTTGTAAGTAGAGACATAGACTGGGGATAGGCTTTGACTCATTCTTCCTAGTCAATGATGGGCTTCATTTTGAGAGCGATATAGGAGAGATGCAGAGTGATCCACGGGCACAGGCTCTATTGCATAGATTTAACATGCTAGAGAATTATGTGCGCAATGTTCAGTCCAAATTGTTTTTATGTCGACATGATACAAAGACATTTTTCGGTGGCAAAAGTAAGGCAAAGAGATTTACTAAAGTGACTCACCTCCACTTTTAGGTGCGGCTTATTCATTTGAGCGTATTGTTGAAAGATTTGGAAGCATTGACCAGGATCTTATGCATATGATTAAGCAGTGGGACGAGAGTAAAGATGCCTTGATGGGGCTTACACAACAGGACACCTCTTCTTCTGCTGGTGCTGCTGGTGCTACTTTTACCTCTACTTCTACCTCTACCTCTACCTCTGCCATATCACTACCATCCCCTCCTTCTTCTCCTCGTCAGTCAGAGGATAAACAGTTGAACTCAGAAGAAAAGCGATTGAGTTCAGAGAAACGATTTTCCTATGTTCATACTAAACAAAAGACAAATCCTACTGCACGACACTCTCTCATGTCGGCTGCTACTGTAGCTTCTTATCTTGAGAGTAAGCGGCAGAGTTTACGCCAGGGTCGTCATCAGGTAAGCACAGTGATACTATGAACCCTTCTTTCACTCCACTGCCATGGAACAAGGCATCTTACTCTACTTACTTTTGATTTTACAGTCTACTTTTGATCTTCTATCGAATGACTCTGCAAAGGAGTCTTTTCCTTATATCAATGGTGGTCGGCGCCCATCAACACCTGTCTCTACGTTCTCTATGGAAGACGAGTAGGAGATTATTTATTATTTTCTCTCTTATGGACAGGAAAGAGAAGGTATAAGCATGGTATAGACTCCAATAGATACTTCTTTTTCGTGATCGTCTCTTGATCTATCTATCATTCTGCTTGTATAATATGATGCATATACTATTCTATTGATTCTTTCTTTTTTAGACATAAAATATATAAAAAAGTATATAAAAAATAAAATAAAAAAGACTCAGTTGTAGTGTGTATGGGTATATCTACACTACAAATCATGTCAAATTCT